>CM070818.1:12470173-12630173 GCA_036326025.1 Chrosomus eos | reverse complement strand
ACTCACAAATCAGACTGACAGTTGACAAATGACGTGTTGTTTTGTTTAGTTTAGTTGAAATTTAAAAACATTAATTTGAGACCAGAAAACTTTTTTATATAAACATGTGCAGGTCATATAATTAGAATATCATCAAAAAATTGATTTATTTCAGTAATTCCATTCAAAAAGTGAAATTGGGATATTATATTAATTCATTACACACAGACTGATATATTTCAAGAGTTCATTCCTTTTAATTTGGATGATTATAACTGACAACTAATGAAAACCCAAAATCAGTATCTCAGAAAATTAGAATATTGTGAAAAGGTTCAATATTGAAGACACCTGGTGCCACAGTCTAATCAGCTAATTAACCAAAACACCTGCAAAGGCCTTTAAATGGTCTCTCAGTCTAGTTCTGTAGGCTACACAATCATGGGGAAGACTGCTGACTGACAGCTGTCCAGAAGATGACCATTGACATCTTGCACAAGGTGGGCAAGACACAAAAGGTCATTGCTAAAGAGGGCTAGCTGTCACAGAGCTCTGTGTCCAGGCGCATTAATAGAAGGCGAAGGGAAGGAAAATATGTGGTAGAAAAAAGTGTTGTTTTTTTGTGAAAAAAGTATTCACCTGACAGTATATATAATAACATTTTACAATTCCCATCTTTAAATAAGTCACCTTGAAGTCAAAATTGACAATTCTTGTTTTTTTTATGAAAAACTGTTTAGGGGGCGGGGCAACCGGTCACTCACATGATATTGACCAATAGCAAACTACAATCATCTAAGCAATTCGTGACAGATAAAATCAATTCCCCCCCCCTACATTTTTTCTTGTTTGAAAAGCCTTTTCACTCTTATTTAGATCACAATACGGAAGAATTTGCAACTTCTGTTTAATTATTGATGACATATTGCAGAAGATTCTTTGAGCTGAAGATGATATCAGAAAGGTAAAGTGTTTAGGTTGACTTGTTGATGATGGAGGGATGTTTGGAGGGAGAGGGTGTAATGGAGGGGTGTTGTGGGGGAGGTAAAGAGGGATTCCCTCATCCACTGCTGACGAGAACTGCCTATCCAGCTGGTGTCTCCTCCCCACCCCCTTCAGCTGGTGTGTGTGTGTGTGTGTGTGTTTCCGACCAGAGGCAGCTGCCCTCAGCGTGGCACAACACTAGCGGTGAGAGCTCTGTCTGCTTTACTTTCTCTTCCTCTCAATCTCTGGTACCACCATCACTCTTCTCAAACTCTCCTTCAAACCTGCTTCATTTACACTTCTCCCTTCAGCGTGGATCTTTCATTCTCCTCCTCCTCTAAAGCTCTCTCTCTCTGTCTCTCTCTGTGGATGGTTGTGATGGATTGTAAATGGGATCCGTGTGTCTGGACGGACGGCAGGTGAAGTGAGGAAGATAAAGTGTTTAGGAAGATGAGTGTGATGCTGTGGCGCAGGGATCAAAAAAATCACAGCATGAAACTGGTAAAATACTTCCTTCAGTTGCTGTCGGATATTGATTTGCTTTGTTTGTTTTTTATTCAAGTTTTGATCCGAAGTTAATCATTTGTTGCATCAGAAAACCATGAATTATTTTGTTTATAACTTTATAAATATAAAAAATTTAAAAAGAGCAATACATAAATTGTAATAATAATGATAAATGATAAAATACAAATGTTAAAAGTTTAGTAAACTGTCACATGCACTTGATACATACTTTTAACAATTTTTATTTATGTTTATGTTATTATTATTTCATGCAATATTTTACTAAAACATTTTAAATTGTTTATGTTGTTTAGATTGTTTCTTTCAATCTGACCCTTTGCAAACCGTGCATTTTCTATGCAAACGTTGCGCTTGTGTTGAAAAAACGTTTTGCCATTTTTGCATATTTTGCATATTTCCAGTGACTTAATATACTTGCTGTAGGTCTAAAATTCGTAGCTTCTGGACATATTATGTCTCACCTGACTGAACCAGGTTTTTCTATGTTTGTCCATGTCTTTAATGCATTTCAACTTATTTGGGATTCATGACTTACGTTGTGCTAGAAAGCTCTTGTTTGTTGTTGCATATGTTTTCTAGAAACCCTATACTGCAAGCTTTCACTTATTTTGAATTTAAGACCTGTTCAGAATCACGCTAATGCACAAGCCTCTTGTTTGTAAGTGTTTATGATGCAGGGTTTTCATTTTTATTTGCTATGATACAGTGTTTACATTAGACTTTCTGACAGGTTATAATAAAGCGACATGAAGAATTCAGTTTTATTTCTGAAAACACCTTTCATATTTTCTCTTTTCTCCCCCTGCACACCCAACACAGTCTTTTCTCTGGCTCGTGTCCTGGTCTTATCCTCTGCACGTCAAAGCCACAAAGGCAGGCCGCTTATTGCTTGTCTGGAGATGAGGTGATAAGGGGAGCTGTTTAATTATGTATTACATGTGGAGCCCAGCACAAGTGGCAGTGCACTGAATATGTTTAAGGTCGTGTGTGTGAGAGAAGGAAGGGAGGAGATGGAGGCTGAACGTGTCAGCGTGGCCCGATAAAATCAGCAGTGAATATTGCAGTGACACCACGAATGAAAGAATCGAAGACCCTCGCATTCGTTTCATCATTGGACGTTTAAATATCCTGGTCTGTGCGGCTTTTCAAACCCAAAGGAGAGTGAGATACACATCTCGTCTACGTTTAATTAGTGATGTCCAATCTAATCCAGACTTCATTTCATATACTCTGCGGTATGGTCCATTTGTGCAAATTAAATTGACCACATCCAAGGACTTTTACTTCAGTTATTTTACCGCTTCATTGTTTATTGATTTTTAAAACCTTATGAACTGTTATGTGAATTGCAATATGGTATATGTTTAAAAAGAGCTCCTGATTTACTATCTAGGGTCATTAAACATTGACCTCAGAGGGCAGAGATTCCTAAATCATCTCTGTTTTCCTCACTTTTTTTTTTGTTGCTTGCTCATTTTAACAGTATTTTTAATTTCAGCGTTTATTGTTTACATTTACGAATTTGCCAGACGCAAATTGTGTTGTGTGTATTATCCCTGGGGATTAAACCCATGACCTTGGGTCAGTTTAACATCATTGTCAAACAAATCAATGTTTTATTGAGAGTAAACTGGAAGGACACAAAAAAAATGGTACTATGGTATTATCATATTTTTTACATGGTAATTCCATCGGTTTTGCGACATATGCCTGGGTGCTTTCATGTTTTTAGACATGCTATGCTAGTACCATTGTATTCTGGACTACTATTGTATGTAAATACCATGGTTCAAGAATTTTAGTACCATAGTAGTGCCATTTGATAGCATTACTTTACCATGGTACCAACACAGCACTTTTTAGTATAATGATTCAATGATGAAATCTTTTGGTATTACTATACTTTCTTATATACCATAGTACTAAAATTCATGTACCATCATGGTATTTATATTATTTACTTCATAGTACATCCAATAATATAACAGTAGTTCTACTTGTCATCAAGCCCAAAAGAAAAAAAACACAATTTTTTTAAAACTTTTTTTTAAGTGTCTTTCTTTCTTTTTATTTAATTATATCAAGAAACCTTAAAACATAAAACAAAAGGCATCAAAATACAATCAAGGATTAAAACACAATAAAGTCCAGGACTTGTGTCCACTGTCACTTTAAATATTTAAATATTTATAAACAATGTTCACGGTTCTCTGATGTAGGTTAATGGTCACATGACATTCAGGTAAACAAATAAAATATTTGAATATACAATTAATCATATTTTTAGCAAGTGTTTTATTTATATTTTATTATTTTTAAACGATTTATTCTAATTTTACATTTGAATGATTTGATTAATTATTTGTTTTCATCATCTAGTTCTCTTACCAGCCTCAGTTTGGAAAGCCCTGTTGTAAGGGAACTGGATCGATCAGGGACATGATGTAGTCTGGATTTGAACCTTCATTTCCCACATTAGAACCACAGAGCATTTGGAGCACATGATAACTGCTGAATACACCGGTATAATGGAGATTTTAGAGGTTATGAAGAGTAAGGTTATTATAGTACTCTGAAAGGTTATATTACACTGTGTTTAGGGTTGAAGCAGAAGTCTACAAATGTTATTCCGCATATTTCATCAGAGCAGGAGGGTCAGATCACGTATTCATACAGCACAGGCTGAGCAGACGGCTGTCTGGAGAAGGTGAGGAGTAGTTAATGGTGTTTCGTGTCAGACCCACATCACCCCGTCTGTTGGAGCCGACGGCCTGGATGAGTCTCGTGGCCCCGTCCCTGCAGATGGCAGATTGTGTGAATATGTTGAAACTAAAAGTGAACTGTTTATTTTGAGAGCCACAGCTCGAGTGTCAAGTGGTGCGTTCTTGTTTTCGCGCAGATGGCGCTGAACTTTCGGATCCCTCATTGGAGAAACGTGTGGAGTTCTTCATCTTGAAAGCAGCACTTGTGCGAACGCCGAAGCGTTTCCTGCTTTCTGTTGGGTCTGAATGTGGCTCTTAATCCTGACTGAACTCTCACAGTCCCAGAGGTGGCGTTTAGCGGCGCTCACATCAATCTAGTTCTCGCGCTTTCATCTGGAAACCACCGACATCTCAGCAGTCAAGAGCTGCTCTTGGAGCTTGTCATGTTAGCACAAGGCCAAAGCCACTTGAAGTGCTTGTGGTGCTCGCAAAGCCACTCGCGCAACACATGTGTGGACTCTACTTGAGTTTCTAATTTTAACTTCACTTTTTTAATTTTATTTTTATTTTAAAATATTTTATTTATTTTATCATTTTATTTCAGCATTATTCATCATATTTTAATTTAATTTTAAATGTTATTCACAAAATACGCTGATATTATATATATATAAAACAATACAATTAATAAATCATTATATATATATATATATATTATATATATATATATATATATATATATATATATATATATATATATATATATATAATGATTTATTAATTGTAGTGTAATGATTATGTATATATATATATATATATATATATATATATATATATATACATATGTGTGTGTGTGTGTATAATTAATTAATTAATATCAGCATATTTTGTGAATACAATTAAAAATTTTATTAAAATATGATGAATAATGATGAAAAAATTCAGTTAAAATTAGAAACTAAAATTAATATAATAATTATTATAATTAATATATTAAAATATATTAACATATGATTAAATAATTGTATTTACCCTTTTTATTTTATATTACTTTTTAATTTTATTTATCCTGAGTGTGTAAGAAATTGGAGTTATCAAGTAGGAATGTCCCACATTCGATTTTGGATTGAGTTTAGCTTAAATTTAGCGAATTGGATTATTTGAATGGTTTGTTTTAATGCACTTGTTGAAATCACTGATTCATTTGATTGATTTCCTGCCGGGCTTTTCACTCATTTTCTGTTGTGTAATGATTCTGAATTAGTGTATAACAACAATTATATATACTGTATATTTATATTGTTCTAAAAGAGTTAACTATTTTATGTAATCTGGTGCTAATGCTGTAAATTAGCACTAGAGGATGTATGTAAACAAGTATCCACAGTTACACCTAGCCAATACTGATTAAAAGTTGATGATATATATATATATATATATATATATATATATATATATATATATATATATATATATATATATATATATATATATATATATATAATTTTTTTTTTTTTTAGAAATTACAATACATATATAGAATTGATGTGATATACGTGTGAGAATCACATGTATAAATTAAGGTTACCATCTACTGACTGTTTTTTTTTTACCAGATCTTTTTAATATAGCCAGCTAACAACCATTTTTTAAATGATAATATGATACTTTAGGTTGCCTATAGCAGAGGTTAGCACTTTTAGTGAGTGTCTATTAAATGGCTGATTTTATTTCTGCAATCTCTCTGACGGAGAGGCAATGCTTTTTTCCTCTGTCATCTTCATGCTTTTGTGTGGTAACTGTCTAAAACGGTCCATTCTCCTCCAGGAACCGAGGTTTCCTTTCCCTGATGGCTGACAGGACGGCTAATTTAACTATGCCGAAATCTGATCACAGGCTGAGGGAAAACACTTAAAAGCAGGGCACTTTTAGGTCACACGGGGAGTATAATTACGGTCTGGGGGTCATGGCAGAGATGCAGAGAGCGGGGCATGAGAAAACTAAGGACAGACCTTTACAAAAGCATCCAGTGTGTGTGACTAAATTTGATGAAATACATCTGTTTGAATAGTCAGTAGGGTAAATGCACATCTTTGTCTTGGGTGCTCAGAAGATAATAGTGTGTGTTTCTTTATTTGTCCTGTCTGCCTGAATGAGAAGCTTTAATTGTGCACTGTTTCTTTCTGATGGGAAAAGATCTGTGATCATGGCCGTGTCCTATAGTGTCATCCTATCTGTTTTATACTCTGTTCTCAGTTTGAACCTGTGTGTGTGTGTCGTGCGTGCGTGCGTGCGTGCGTGTGTTTCTTATTCAACTGTCAATATATGATTCTTTTGGTCAATTTCACATTCTCTTGTTTTCATCACATATCTATTTTGAATGAATCTGCTCCTTTTATGCCCTTTTATCATTTTATTTGGGATCTACTTGAATAGTATGTTTCATTTAACACAGCATTTTCACATATTTGACATTGTTGCAGCTCCTCTTTTCCCAGTCTGTCAGTATCGCTCTGTTTAGTTGCTGTCTCTATGAAGCCCCTCCTTCTGAAGGACGGTGTGCTCTGATTGGTCGGCTGGACCAGTGTGTTGTTATTGGTCAGCTGCTTTGAGTGTGTTTTGTAAATGTCACGCCCCTCACCATAACCACGAGTTTTAACACGCTACTAACACAACTCATATACTGCACATGCCTTGGGCGGGAATTATTTAAATGAGGAATATTGTGACGTGTTTGTTCCCTGAGGAAAACTCGAGACTACAATGGAGGCGTTTCAGGGAGTTCAGAAACAGTGTTTACTGATAGTGAATAACTCCCTTTGGAGTGACTTTGTGCTTTGTAACTTTGCAGACCTTTTTCATGCTCAAACAGCAACATTACACACTAAAGAAAGTTGAAAATGTAAAAAAGCATAATAGGATCCCTTTAACACAATGCTAATAAGCAGGACAAAAGCAAAGAGGATATTATTTTCCCATAGACTATCTCTCTTAAGTGGTTTTCAATGTATTCAGCCTAGTAACAATGACTGTCCTAGTTATGAATAAACCTTTGCTCTGCTTTGCTTTTGCTTTGCTTTTGCTTTGCTTTGTACTTTACCGGTTTTTACACACAACAACATGTGATCAATCCACGGCATCAAAACTCTGAGCACAATCCAATACAAAACCCTCCACTGTTGGGAAAGCTATTCTTTTTTTAAACAAGTCACTAAATTGATCAAATATTTGTATTGCTTTTTGGCCTTTACTGTGCAGTACAGCAGAGAACCGGCAGAAAAATACAGTATGGGAGCGGACAAGATTCAGACAATCTCTAATTTTAATTTTTTTTAATTAAAGCAAGCATTTCCTCTTTAAATGATGAATCACCATTAAACATCAAATACTTAATGCATGCGCATCAGCCAAAGGAAGGGGGCGCTCTTTGTTCCCATGACATCATCATCATTGATTAGACTCTCCGTCTCAAATTGACTCCCTTTGACCTCAAGAAACACTCACTTTCACTACAGCTCACACACTACCTTCACGAAGCAGAGGGGTCTTCATGTGTCCTCCAATCCTCTGGACATTATTACACCATCTCTTGAAATATTACATAGAATATGTGTATTTTAGTAGAACTTATAAATAACGTAATCATGTTTGTGGTCTGGCAAACCAGTAAACCAATAAAAAAATATTATTGTTTAATATAATAAAGACTACTGCTCAAAGGTTTGTTATCAGTAATATGTTTTTTTTTGTAAAAAACATTACATTTAATTTTTTTCCTGTGATGCAAAGCTGAATTTTCAGCATCATTACTTCAGTCTTCAGTGTCACGTGATCCTTCAGAAATCATGCTAAAATGCTGCTTAATAAGAAACATTAAAGGTTGTGTAGGTAAGACATTTATAAAAAAAAATTCAAAATTTGTTTAGACTTTCTATATAATCAATGCATAATTAAAATCTAAGTACTCTGAAAAAGAAAGTATAAAAATCGAGTGTCTGTAGACCTCTCACGACTGTTTTAAAGACAGCTCATTATTTCCATTCACTTCACCCCCTCCCTTCTGGTCTCCTTCCAAAGCCACACCCCCAAAACACATGAACGAGCAACTCTGACAGCTGAGCTGAAGACGCATTATTTACCTGAGACGAGCGAAGAGTAGAGGAACGAGTGCATGTAGTGACATCATGTCAGACACACATGTAAATAAAAAAATCTAACTTTATCATTATGAAGTTAAACAAATAATTTGTATTTTATTACTCACTATCAAACTAGCATATTGATATTGGTAAACTTTACAATATATATTTATTGATTCGCTAACGAGCTAGTTATCTATAAGGCAAAGCTAAACACAGGTTGCGTGATACACGTTGTTCCATTGCCATCATTTACACTGTGATGTAGATGAATTTCGTGTAAGATTTATAACATAGGCCTATATATGATGTTCTGCATGTAAGAGTTTGCTTGATGAAAGCATAGTTGATTCTGATGAGGACTACACTCCCGAGACAAGTACCACATCGTCAGCTCGAGGACAGAACCGTGGTCGAGGGCGAAGCAGAGGAGGTCGTGATATTCACCCGAGTTTTATTTCTTTGTTTATCCAACAACTTTTTGTTCATTACCTTTTCTTGTAATGTAAATGACTTCCTTTTTTTGACTGGGTTGCCTTCGTGAACTGCAAATGTGGACTTAGATTGGTCTTTCTCTGCCATTGTTTTGGTAATCCTAGGTTCCGTGGCTCTTGAATTACACAAACCAAACGAGTGCGCGCAAAAGGGCAGGTCCTGTGTTGCGAAGGGGTGGTTGCCATGGTTGCGAGAGAGTGACAGTCGCCTAGGCCAATCCGTTGTTTCGTCCCGGTTCGAAATAATGAGCTGTGTTTAATGCAGATTAAACGGTCTAGAGTCAATCGATTTTTATACTCTTTTTTTCAGAGTACTTAGATTTTTATTATGCATTGATATATATAAAAAAGTTTAAACAAATTTGGAAAAAAGTTTTTTATAAATGTCTTACCTACACAACCTTAAAGTATTTTTATGTTTAAAAAGTTGTGCTGCTTAAATTGTTTGTAGAAACTGTGAAGCATTTTCAGGATTCTTTGATGAATACTATTCAAAGAATAGAATTATTTGATAGAAAGTTTAAAATACATTTATTTGAAATAGGAATCTTTTGTAACATTGTTAAAAGTGTCCCTATAGATATAACAAACTTTCCTCCAGTAACATTAATAGAATGTTTTTTAAGAGTTGTCTTGAATAAGCTTCTCAAAACATTAGCACAACATTTTTTTTTATACATTGTTCATGAAACATTTTAGTTAGGCGTTCATCAATATTTTTTTATGTTACTATTTACTTCGGTAGCACTTTATTTTACAGTCCTGTTCCACATTAGTGTAACATATACATCATGCAGATGTGCTGGGACACTTACTTAAGTGGAACCCTTAATATTCTCATAATGTTTGTAACATGATAAATATTGCATTCACAAAAAAAAAAAAGTTTTGTTTTGAAAACAATTTAAAAAAAACGGGATGTTTTGACCCTTCTGGGGAATATTTAGAAATCATTTTTCCAAAACTTAATGGGAACATTAGAAAATGTTCTTAGATCATAAATAATCATATTTTTGTTAGCTGGGCTCCCGATCCCAAACTTTTGAACGATTGTGTCGGTGTGTATGTAATTTTATTTAACAAATTATCCAGGATATTTCGATATATTTCAGATTGATAGTTCTTGATGAAATACCACGGTATATTGGTGCATCAGCGAGTGGAGCCTCTTGACTGCAAGATAATGAACATTAGGGTCAAGTTGGAGTGACCCGGAAAGCTCAGCCAAAGGAAAGATTACATTTGATTTAGAAATTGAATTTGTAGGCCGGTTAGAGTAGAGGAGCATAAATAAATGAGGCATCTGTGATCTGTGTGTCTGGCCGTGTGCATTATTAGATTAGAGCTCTAATCAAGACACTCCAGAGGAGAATTACACACTTTACACCACCGTGACACAACACAGATGGCAGGAGAGAAAAGAGTGGCTTAACGTCATATTTTAATAGGAGGAAACTTAAAGGGATTTTGTATGAGATCATATCTACTCAATGCTGTTCTTAAGATGAAGTGCTGCTGTTCAACTTATGTTTTGTGAGTGAGTTGCAGGTTTTGATTCGGTGGTCTTGATGATTAGCACTAGCCTTGATCACTAGCCGAGTGTTATGTTTGGTTTTTGGGGGGGGGTGTGATGGTTCGGAGCATCCGTCACCCTTCTCACCACCCCAACACACATTCCTGGTTGTTGTCAGCACCTCTCGAGTAGCCGTCAGACCTCCCACATACTCTGTTTCTCTCTGTGCATGTAGAGCTCGTGTGCATGTGTGTTTGTTGCATATGTTTGTGTACATATACATTCTGTATGTGTGTGTGAAAAGACAGTTTTAAAGCACTACTTGACAACAGTAAACCTCGAGAGACCAATATTAGCTTGATGTGTTTTTAGAGACTGAAGCAGGAAAAGAAGCATTAGTCTTGGCTAACACAGATAGGTTTCCATCCAAAGTTGGGAATTTAACTTATGTGCAAATTTGACACTTCTGACAGAATTAAACCAAATCATTCTGATGACAGACTTGGCTCAGGCATTTCAAAATAATCAAACTAACACTTGAGAGATGCTGTGCGATGCGATGCGATTGGTCCGCTGGTTAGTCCAGTTATCCAATCACATCCTCTTTTGAGGAAAAGTCACATGGGGTTTTTGTTGCGCATCGAGGAATGTTTCCTATAGTCTATGCGCGTATATAATGTATCCGCCTCAGTTGAGTGGGATATGTTTTTATGCGTATTTTTTAGTACATCTTGGCATTTCCAATCAGCTTTTTTTTGCGATATGCCAAAATGCGCAAAAAAAAAATGTATGGAAACATGTCATCTCTGTTTTTGTTAGCCTAACTTTCCATTTCTTGATATTTGGGTCAGTCATAAGATCACGGCTTAAAAAATAATTTTTGACACACTAAGAGGAAAACAATTAGGAAGTAAAAGTAATTTGCAATAATCAAGAGTAAAACCGATACGGGACTCCTACTGTATTATTTATTTAGGGTTATTTATATATTTTATTACGTTTATTCAATTGAAACATATACTATTCACTTCTTATAGTATTCTCTGTTTATTCTATTAGGAACCTTTAAGCTTATTTGCTAACTATTATTGAAATTATATGAAATTGGGGGGGGGGGGTTTGCAAGTTTTTTTTTTTTTTGGACTATAGGTGAAACAGTAATAATCTGAGATGTCTCTGCCTAAGCATTTGGGTGACATGTAGACATGTAGAGTGAGATATATCTTAAGCAAACGATGCTCCAGAATGCACCTCACAGCTAAAATTATCCCCCCACATCGCTGACTTGATTACAGGCCTGAGTGTCGCAGGACGTCCTCTGGGCTTCAGTGTTTATGAGCGCGCTTCACCTGTGAAAGCATTATGACTCTGAACGTGAGGATGTACGTCCCAGAGAGACGCCACAGCAGGTCGTCCTGCCATCACTACAGAACGGTAAGATATCTGTAGGCAGTCAGCAGAGGATAGATTTACTCTACTGTAGATACAGTCCAGACTTACTGCGCATGTTACTGCAAGCTGAGCTGAAGGACTTTTAAGATGTTTGTGGGTTAAGATTAGCTTTAAGTGTAGGACTGGAGGTTGCACCTAAACTTAGCCAGGACAGTGAAATATAAAAAGCAACGAGTGGCAAAAGTGTATGACTGACCAAGTTCTGTATGTTCTGTATCATTACATTGGCATAATATTTACTTGCATAATATACAACTAGTAAATCTTTCTGGTCTCATTGGTGAATGTTATTCAAAAGAAAAACATGTCAGGTCAGGTAGAAAGTGCTTGTTTACTTACTCTTGAAGATATTATTCATAATTCAGCTTCTTTATTTATTTTCCAAATGCTGTTCCTAAAATGTTTTAAAATATGTATGCTGGTGTTAAAGATTTTGCTGAACAGCATAGTTACACTGTTCAAAAGTTGAGGCGGGTCAGTAAGATTTAATGCTTTTGGAAGTTTCAAATAAGGCTGCATTAATTTAATGTCAAACATTATTACAATTTAAAATAACTTTACTATTTTAATATTTACTTTTCAGCATCATTACTCCAGTCTTCAGTGTCACATGATCCTTCAGATATCATTCTAATATGCTGATTTGATGCTTAAGAAACATTTATTATTAATGTCGGTGTTGAAAACAGTTGTGCTGCTTATATGTTTGTGTAAACTGTGATTAATTTTTTGATGAATATAACGTTCACAAGAACAGCGTTTAGTATTTGAAACAGAAATCTTAAATGTCATTTTTGATTAGTGTAATTTGTCCTTGGGGTATACTTAAAAAAAAAAAATCTTACTGAAAACAAATCTTTGAATTGTAGTGTTAGTCCACAAGATCAACTAGTAGCAAACCAGCAAGAATCATGCATGCCATGCTGGTCTAAGCTGTTCAGTTACCTGACCTAACGTTCACCTCAGTAAATCATCTATTGTAATTACTTTAAAGTACTATATTATTTAAAGGCCTCTCTCTTGTGCACCTGAATGTAAGCTCTGTAGCTTCTGCCTGTGGGAACAATTGTGTGTCTGTGACTAACACGGGCCGCCCTGTTATTAGTGTTTGACATGAGAGCCTTTGTAGTTGAACAGTGTTTTACCTCCCCGCTCTGAGTTTAAAGATGAGTCCAGTTGACAGCTGTTGGTAAATCGTTGAAAACTTACCACACCGAGGAAGCCCCCGTTTGATATTCCCCGTCTTACTCACACAGGTATTAAACACACTCATCAGCAAATGCGTGCAAGAGCCACCTGTACGTTTGTCAAGCAATCACCCCCCAGGAACGTCTGTGAACTCAGAGAACAGCTCATACTCGGGTCGAGAGTGACCGGGCAAAGCAGTGTGTGTGTGTGTGTGTGTGTGTGTAGTACCTCAGTAACTCAGAATGTAAAGGTCCGTCTATTTCACAGCATAAATGTCCTCATCATAAGTGCTGATTCAGATGTCATACGGAGGTTTGTTGTTAGTAATAGTAATGGCATATATGGAGGTTTGTTGTTAGTAATGGCTTTCAGTATGGAGGAAAATATCTCATATACGTATAAACAGATATGTTAACTTCAAAAGTAGTTTTTAATTTTACACATAAAGAAAGTCTATTCTGTTTACCGTGGCTGCATTTATTTATTATTGAACAAACTGTAAAAACTAATATTGTGAAATAATAATAAAACATTGAATATGTGTTCTTTTTTAAAATATATTTTCAAATGTAATTAAAGTAAATAAATAAATGTACATTCAGAAATAATTCTAATATGCTAATTTACTGCTCAAGAAACATTTGTTGCAGTGGCCAAGAAAAGGTGTTCAATAGTTAGATACTTTCTGCTGGGGAAAAAAATAATAATGTAAGAATATACCTGGGAATACAATAGAAATCGGGATCCAAACACTTTTGATTTAATGTGATTATGCATTACTTGCCAAGATCACTGACCTTTCATCCAGTGAAAATGATACTGCAACTTTAAGACATTGATACAAATGTCTTCTGTAAAGGAATAAATAACAGATCAACGAATACTGGTACCCATTTCTTTTGACATGAAAAGGTCGTTTACATGGTGGTGACCTGGTTCAGTCTGACAGACTAGTGTCATCTGTAATTTCCTCAGCAGTACTTCTTTTTTGTTGCTTGGAGGCATGTTTACCCTTACCTTCACTTCACTGTCTTCACCTTGGCTTTAATCACATCTGACTCATTTAGCCCACAAAACTTCAAAGCTTCAGATAGATAGACATGTGCATTTCTCCACTGCATTGGTCATTGCTCTCTGTAATTATAGGCTATGCACTGAAAAAAATGACTTTGTGGGGTGGTAAAATCTATTACATTAATTCATGTAATTTATACATTGTAAAATCAAGATTAAGTTGGAACTATAATTTTTTGAGTAAAATTTACACCATTTATTCATGTAATAACTTTACACTTAACTAAGAGTACATTTTATTATATATTTACAAATAGTATTTAATGCTTTATAGTCACACCACATTCACCTAAAAATACTAAGTAAAGTTTAATCTGAAAAGCAAAGTGCGTTTGAATCCGCGCGCGTTTTTTTTTTTTTTTTTTTACTACAAGATCCCACTTGTTCAGTTGTGGCAGAGACGGTTGGTTTGGGATGTCGCTTTTACATGGCTGACTTATTTTCGGTAAGTTTTGACTTTTCTATTCTATATTTTATGATAACAACTGTGTTCATTTTGATGGTTTGATTATTCCATAGCCGTTACGGTTCAAAATTAACTGAACGTGAGTTTTAATCACAATAACGTTAACGTTAGCTAAGCGCCGCCATTATCCACTTCTATGAGACTGGTGGTTAGTCAAAAATAGAGGGGATTAAATATAGTTAGAAATGTTTTTGGAGAAAAGGTCACCCAGTTTGGTTAACTTCAGAGTAATTTAATGTTAGCTGGCCGTGATTAAGCTCAAACTGTCATGTTACGCGTTCTGTAAGGAAATCGTAACGTTAACGTGCTGGCTGTGTGTGCGTGTCCTAGGTAACCTAACGTTAATGTTAGCCTTATTTAAATGCGTCTAACGTTAGTCGTTTTTATATCCACTGAAAATTTCGCAGCAAGTAATTTATCAAAGCTAGTCTGCACCAAAGAAGGACAGTTTGGTAAAATGTAGTATCAGCAGGTGAACTTGGATACCATTTAAACATTGATGTGTAGCAAGTGCCTGTATGATGTCAGCCATTTTATTTTAGCGAGCTAACGGTATGAATGTCCGGTCACATTTTTAATGAAAATAAAATGTAATGTTTTTAAAACCTAACTTTAGACCACAGCCTTTAAGGCTATAGTGATGTTGGGCTAACGGCAAGCCCTCGCCTCGTTGCCATGCCAATTGTCAGGTTCAAACTCTTCACAACAAACTCAATGCTGTAATAAAAGGCATTAAAACACAATGTAAATGAAAACTCAATGCAACCATTTGTTTCTCTCAACAGGTAACAGAAAAGAACATCAGTGCATTGTGATATCAGTGACTGGTCTGACGTGGTAACATTAGTTTCATACAGGCAAGTAGAAATATTTGTAACAATAGCCTACTATAATATTGCTGCTATTATTTTTCCCTGTTCTTTATTGTGTAATGTAATATGAATTGTAAAAATTGTAAATACATTTACCATTAACTTTTAAAGTATTATTTTAACATCACAAATTGTGTCTGTTCTTTTACAGGGTACAGGTGTTCTCAGGAGGAACCAATACAGTGGACAACAGGCTAGTTGCACTTGGCAGACACGTTGGATTTCCACATCAGCGAGTGTGCGGTTAGACATTTCCAGTTTCGCCCGGTGCAGGGAGCCGGAGAAAGCCGAAAATGATCTCTTACAGTTATAGAATCAATTATATCCCTTAAAATACTACTAAGATATATATTACTATCACACGAGCAAATGGCAATTAAATGCAAGGATGCAAAGTCAGACTAAGGAATGACATACAACTGTTCACGAACAGAAGATTGTTCATGCGATATTGTATGCAAACAACTCTAATCGTAGTTGTATTTCTGTATTTACAGAAGGCATAATTGTCATTGTGTATGCAGCATGAGTCCAAGACAATCTTCTGTTCGTGAACAGTTGTATTTCATTCCTTAATCTGACTTTGCATCCATGCATTTAATTGCCATTTGCTCGTGTGATAGTAATATATATCTTAGTAGTATTTTAAGGGATATAATTGATTCTATAACTATAAGAGATCATTTTCGGCTTTCTCCGGCTCCCTGCACCGGGCGAAACCGGAAATGTCTAACCGCACACTCGCTGATGTGGAAATCCAACATGGCGGCCAAGTGCAACTAGCCTACTGAGGGAGGGAAGAAGAGAGATTGACGCATTTCATCACAGCTGTATTAGGGAGAAACAGTAGGCCTCTTATGTTATGAGATGGTCTTGACAATTTGCAGTTTCAGCTCATCAAACCGTTTAGACCTCTTAAAACATTATAGATTGAAACATGTACACACTGGTCAAGGCTGATCACTGCCCTGCTTGTACTCAGATTGTCCTTGTTCATTTAAAGGTTGGGGTGCTCTTCGCACACATTTGTCCATATCATACACAAACTGAACAGTCAGGGCAAGTTGTGTCATTTGTATTGTGCATTTTATTTTGTCATTTTATTTATGTCATAGTTATTGTAAATTATCAGAGAGGTTACTGAATGTACCTTAACTACTAATCAGTTGATGTGAAGATTACTGATTTAATGGTTTATTGTGAATCTTGACATAATAAACTGTTCAACTGTACTGTATTTAATTGTGATTTGTAATAAAAGTATTTGATGCAGAGAAAAGTATTACATTTATTTGGTAACACTTAAAAAAAGCAACATTTACATAATAATATTGAGTAATATAAATTCATTAAACTAAGTAATTAAAAATGTGAAATGTTACAGACATTATAAAATCTACTTAATTACTTCATAACAGTAAATATTACAGATTTATAAAATTTACTTGATATTTTAAAAACATCAAGTTTAAATTTACTTAATTACTTTTAATAAATACAACCTGCTAAGTTAGATATAATTAAGTAATATTTACTTAATGTCTTCACAAATGTTACATTTAGAGTTAAGTACATTTTACTTGATACTGGCAAGTAAGATTTACTTGATATCACAGCAGTAAAATTTACCTAGAAAAAGTGAGTGCAAATTGTTACAATGATTTTATCAAGTAAATCCTACAAGTTGTTTTTATCAGTGTGGGCTTTGCGGGCTGCGTGAGTATAAATGACTCCAGCGAGAGCGTGTTTATTTGGATACGGGGACTAAGGGTGCACCTGTTATTTCCCATCTAGGAAACTGATTCCTCACATGAGTAACACTGCAATAATACCAGCAGTCTTTATTTACTCATGAAACACACCACACATGCTTTACAACCCCCATGTGGGAATGTGTTTGAATACGGTCAGGCCTTTGATTGTGTGTGAAAAGCCTGCACTAGCCTACAACAATAAAACAACTCTCTGAATTATTTAAGTAATGTAAGTTGTGTTATTTCTGTGGGTATATAACCTATATTATTGTTATTAGTTCATTGAAATGGTGATGTTGAAGTGAATTGTGATGTTAAAGTGAAACAACAACATATTTCATATAGGCTACCTAAAAAAGACACACAAAAACAAACTAAAGACGTGTTACATGTCAGCTTTCCTTTATTTGGGCATCTCCGTGAGTTTTAATGCACGTTGCACTACGTGTTTTCCGCTTTCCTTATCTTGTAACGGGACGCGGGAATGTTTTTGGACAGCAAACAACACATGACTCCTTTCAAACCCATTCAAAGGTTTAATTTAAGCTCCCTTGGGGTCTCCCTCCTCCTGTCCCAGTGAAGGGGCTTTTCTGTGATGTCAGACGAGAGAATTCGAGCATTATTAGTGCTGAATAACTTGAATAAGGCACAATGGAGTTGGCTTGAATAGAGCGGGTGACGCGGCGAGGCGCGCGCTCAGTCTTCTCCAAGCGGCGGTTACGGATGTCGTCAATCCAAGTTGTCTGAAACTTTTTTGATAGATAGATTTATAAACGAGGTTTCTCTTCTCGTGTTGACAGATCTACACGGACTGGGCGAATCACTACTTGGCCAGATCTGGACACAAGCGTCTGATTAAAGACCTGCAGCAGGATGTGAGCGATGGCGTGCTGCTGGCGGAGATCATCCAGGTTATCGGTGAGCGATTCACTTTCTCTAAAACAGGCACAAATAATTGAGCAAAGAATTTCTGTTAAAGATGTAGCCTGCATAAATTGCATAAAATATACTTCAGTCATTTTTTTAAAGAACATAAAATGCTATAATTTGTATTAATTTGTTCTCTAATAATTACTTTTATATTTATTTATTATCTTTTTAAGCTTAATGCATTAATGTTACACAGACTAATTATTACAAGAAAATACATCATCGAGTATTATAAATAAATAAACTGTGACGTGATTATATATTTATGCATGTATATTTGATCAGTACTCTCGATTTTAAAGCATGCATTTATTATAATTATAAAGGATGATATACTTCATTTATTTATTTATTTATTTTGATTTTTTTGTGTCCCGTGAATCGATTTATTAGACTAAAATTTAAAATGAAATAATAATGGAATAATAGGCTAATCAAACTATTTAAAATAAAAAATACAAGGTAATATACTGTAAATACATAGTTTGTGACGTATTATATATTTATGCATTGATATTTAAGCAGTGCTTTTAAATTCAAAACATGCATTTTTCACTCACGTTTAATTTTTTATTAAATTACATTTGAAATGCATTTCAAACTATTTGTTTGAACCCCCTTGAAAACGAGATCATTCATCTCAAGGGGTTTATCCTTAAGAATAAATTAGTTTATTTATTTATCAGCAATGCTTTCACCTTTAAGTCACTGATATTTTAAGTTTGATCAAACTGTCATGGCACACTATTAATTACCGCAGTAGATCCAGAGTCTTTAATGCTTTAATACTATTTAAATATCCACACAGTTGTAATGGGAGTTTTTTATGCTTTAATCTGAGTGCATTAGAAAATTGATCCTTGCGATTCTTGCCATGAACATCCAAAAATAGAGTTTTTCTTTACCTCTGTCCTCTAAAAATATGCTGTAGGAGCCGGAAAGCGCTTGGTTACTTCACAGCAGAAAGTACAGTGTTGTGGGGTAAAGTGGTGTTATATGACTCATCATTGTGGTCATCCCACTTTGTCCTCTTGTGTTGTCTATATCTCATGGGAATGACACACTGGCCAGTTGAAGAAACCCGACCTGCGGTCTGACACACACAAATGCAGCAGGCAACCAATGACATGATGCTTCACAGATTTACTGTTTTATATTAAAGGGAGCTGATGGCTTTCGACCAAAAACGTTTCAAAAGGAAATTTTAAAATAAAAGAAAGTTTGGAATGGTGACAGTAAAGATGTTTAGAGTTTGTTTTAAAGAATTATATGAATTCTGAGGTCTAGAATTTATTTGCAGATGCCACTTTAATACGGTTTTAGATCTAATGCAATGAAATGAATGCACACTTTAAGTATATTTGAGGACCAGTGTATAGTTTAGACCTTTAATACTGACCTATATATGAACAAAATAGTGATTAAATTAGAAATTATTTAGAAAACATGGCTATCCAAATGGGGAAAATTGTGATGTTTATTTGATTTTATATATAATTATTATTGTTTTAAATTGTTTTTTTTGTTAAATATGTTTGTAGATGCCACCTTGATATTTTTGTTTATATTTCTAATTTGATATCGTATGCAATTACATTTTTCAATGCATTCTTAATTGTAGCTTAAGTGTTTCATATAAAATAAAATTGTTTAGATTCAGAAGACATGGCAACCCAAGTGGTAAATTTTGATGTTCATGTGATGTTATATATTATTATTTTTATTTCAAATTGTGATATTAAAGTGAAATTAGAAAATACCATGGTATTTGCGTGTTCGCCCAAAAAAATGTCATGGTATATGTAAAAAAAAATGTTTAAAATAATATAATAAATAATATATATAAATATAAATTAAAATATATATATTATAATATATATATATATATATATATATATATATATAATATATATATATAATTTAAGAATAATATAGGCCTAAATAATTCTGAGGTCTAGAATGTTTGCAGATGCCATCTTTTTTATATCTAATTTGATATCTCAAGCAATGAAATTAATTCATCTTTTATGTGGCTTACGTATTTATATAAAATAATATAAATAACATTATAAATAACAATTAAATAACAAATTGTTTAGAAGTAATGCAACCCAAGTGGTCAATTGTGATGTTATATATTGTTATTTAATTTAAATTGTGATATTAAGTGAAATTGGAAAATACCTTTGCATTACATGTTGGTCAAAAATATCATGGTATATATATATATTATATATATATATATAACTTATAAGTATAAAAAAAGTATTTAAGTAAAAATATATATATAAAAAATTAATTCATTTGTTTGCAGATGCCACATTTTATCTAATTTTGATATCTATACGCAAAATCAATGCATTCTTAAATGTGTTAAAGTATTGTACATAAATACTAATTCAACAACATTATAAAATAATGATTAAATAACAAAAAATTTCAAAGATGGCCACCCAATTGGTTCTGTATCACAGAGTGTCTCCACCGAGACAGGGTCTCAGATGTCTCTGTCTTCCATGCTTGCTCACTGACATTTACACATTCCCAACACATTTTTCCACAGCGCAGGAGGTAAAGGGATTCCTGCAGGCATGTAGCTGTCATTGTAGGCGTGTGTGCAGTTGTCATCTGTGAGCGAACGGCCAGTTTCAGCTGCCGTGGGGTGAGGGTGAGGGTGAGGGGGGGTGTTGGCTGGCCGGCGGAGCAGTCAGTCACCTCAGGAAAACCCAAAGCAGTCACATCCAGCAGGCCTGCCACACAGTTGCTCAAGCTGGATCTAGTTTCCACATTAGGGGTCAAAACTCAGAAAGGACATACTGCACTTCAAACCTGACAACTTGTGTTCTTTTGTAAATTAATTTGTCCGTATTTCTCTCTTTTTCGGATACCGCAGCAAACGAGAAGATTGAAGACATTAATGGATGCCCTAAGAGTCGTTCTCAGATGGTAAGGACTTGTTTTATTGTCTTCTGGTTGTGGTTTTTTTGGTGATGGTGTAATTTTTGATAATTGGAGTAGGTATATGTGATTGAAATTATCTGTCCAGGGAAACACTAATATATTGTACGTTCAGAATCGCTTTCTCACAGCATGCTTGGCGTACAGTATGGACTTGCACTTTAATACTGTTATTTTTGCTTCTTTTGCCGTCTTTCTTTATAAACATCTGGGGGTAGTTTGGCAGAAACTAAAAAAAACTCCCGAAACCATCAGTAAATGTATAGGTTTGGAGAAAGCACAAGCCAGATTATAGACGTAAAGTGCTATTTTAGCCAAGCCGTAGCAAAGCAAAACAAACTGTAGAAGTCTGAGGATCACTGGTATCACAGCGGTTGCTTTTGACATGTCTCCATTACAAAGGCAGCTGTCAAGCCTGATTGGACGCAACAAAGGAATCGTTTTCAAAGGGCTTTTTTATGGTAGATTGATCCATACGTGCGTTTTGTTATTTCTAGAGGTTTTGGATAGTAATGCCTCCGTTGAGGCATTGCTCTTGTTTTGACAGTGATGAAACCCAGCTGAAGCCAGCGGATGTTGGGTTTGGAGGCTGGTGTGCTGCGATCTTTGGCCAACTAGCTTCACTAGAAAGACAATGCTCCTTTAGTTGATAAGAATGGGAATCGCCAAGAATTTAAGGATTCTGTAGTTCACCCATGAATGAACATTGTGTCATCTTTTACTCACCCTCAAGTTGTTCCAAACCTGTATGAATTTCTTTCTTCTGTTGAACACAAGAAGATATGTGAAGACAGTTGACGGTTGCCATTGACTTCCATTGAGGAGGAAATTAAATTCTGTTGAAGTCAATGGCTAAAAAAGATTTTGGGCTTCACTGGTTGCACTGTATGTTTTATGATTCACTAAAATTAATGGAGTCCTCAGAGTCAGTCTTTTAGCAGTCGGTCCACACTGGTTGCTGTATGTTTCTCAATAGCTATGTTTCCATCCAGCTATTTTTATGCAAATTTTGGGTTATCGCATACAAAACGCTGGATGGAAATGCCAAAATGCGCATAAATTCTACAAAATGTGCATTAAAAATCAGTTGAATCTGATAATCATTTATCCGATAAAAAGACATGCACATAAATTACGAAGGAAATATATTTACCGAATAAATCCCTCGATGAGTGCCAAAAAACACCTGTTTTTTCCTCAACAGAGGATGTGATTGATTGGATACCCGGACTAACCAGATCAGTTTCATTGCACAGCATCCCAAAGTCTGTCCTCAGAATGATTTGGTTTAATTCCCTCCTAGAAGCGACTCACGTGACTGCGTTCACAAACACCAGGCATCCGAACTAAGTCATTTATGATGTAGGAAAAAAAATAGCAACTTCCTTTTTTTTTTTTTTTTTTTTTTTTTTTTACAAATCTTTGCGCCAATTTCCCAGGAAGTGACGATTTTTTTTCTAGAACACATGGGATGGAAACGGTGCTTTATTCGCAAATGTTTTATGCGATATTCCACTTTTGCGCAAATTCGCAACCTTGGATGGAAACATAGCTATTGTAAATGCGACCCAATAGTTAGAAAACAAATGCATTTTTGAAACCTAATATATATGAAGATCAAGATATTTTTCATTAGGGATGCACCGATATGAAAATTTTGCCAGATTTTTCTTATTGGGTCTATAATGATAACATTAAAAATGAACGTATATCAGCCGATATGGTGGCCGATATATTGTGCATCCCCACTTTTTATCAAATAAAACGGTTCAGATTTAGTACTAGTACTCGTCTCCCAGCCCTAATGGTTGACCAGCTTTACAGAGAAAGTTTGCTGGTAAACAGATGCGAGAAGTAGATTAGGAGATTTGAATGGGTGGGGTCTGATCTCTTTCTCTCTCACTGACTTCCCTTTCTCTGGCTCCGTCAATTAGCTCCGTCCCCTTAGCAGCAAATCACACCATCATTTACCACTTTTAGACACACACAGCCTTTGTGTTCTCATTTTCTTTCTCCTTTCCTTTTCTTTTCTCACAGTTTTCTCTCGTTCTGTAGCTGCGTGAATACTCGGGTCTTTTGAATTTGGTCGTCCTCTATATCTCAGCCGGTGGTAACTGTATAAGCATGTGCGTATATGCACATTTTTTGTGTGTCTCAGCAGGCATTCTGCATCTCAATGCAGTTTTTCTGTATGCGAGTCAATCTGAAGCTGTTTAAATTCCAGCGTGTGTATTTGTTTATGTACGTGTGTGTCTTTAGCTAGGAAAAAAACAATGCTGGAAGCAGGTGCAAGCAAAGCCATTATGCAAATATCATCATTGTGTGCTTTTATCAAGAGCGGGAATTGCACAATCGCTCAGTGAATGGGCCTCTACACTGGAAATACAAGCACTCGTGTTGATTAGCATAAAGATCCATTCGGCTGAGTAATATCTCTGCAAACGCTAATTGCTGACATGATACTTAACCTCAGCATTCAGATTGGTAAATATGTAAACACATTAAACTGGTCAATGGAGGTATTTGGGCTCATATTGTAAACTAGGGAATTTGAATGTATTTGTCTCACTTGCTTTGGAGGACCATAATATTTGACGCTGCTCTGCATATGTTAGCTTTTATGAAACAGTTTTGAGTGCTTATCATGAAATGTGCTACGCAAGCCATTTTCCTTCCATAATGCATCAGGAATGGGTGGTATAGTAGGGCTTGGTGATGTCGACCAAAAAAGAAACTTGTTTCTAACGTGGAGCACCTCATTACTTTTTGATGAAAGATGAGACTATAAGATAAGAATCGTGTTTTTTTTTTTTTCATGCACATTAAGACCAGTAAAATAAAACAAACAAACAAACTGAATGGTAAAAGGTTTTTAAAGTAATTCTCATCCAGGCTGCATTTATTTAATCCAGGATACCGTAAAACCTTGAATATTCTGAAATATTATTACAATTTAAAATGACTGTTTCCTATATTAATACATTTTAAAATGTAATTTATTCCTGTGATGCAAAGCTGAATCATTATTTAAGCATTATTAAACATGGAAAACAGAGAATCACAGTTTATTAAAGACCAAACCTTAAAAGACAGTGGGTTCTGCAGATGTCTTGTATATTGTCTTATTTAAAAGTGATATCTTCACCATTCATCATTACTCCAGTCTTCAGCGTCACATGATCCTTCAGAAATCATTCTAATATGATGATTTGCTGCTTAAAAATATCATATTTATTATCAATGTTAAAAACGGTCGTGCTGCTTAATATTTTAACTGTGATCATTTTTTTTTCAAGATTCTTTGATGAAGAGAAAGTTCAAAATAACAGTATTCATTTGAAATCATTTCATTGGAATATCATTTCAAAATATCAAAATATCATTAGAATATCTTTTGTAAAGGTCTTTACTCTTGACTTTTTTCTTTTTTTTGCTGTAATTGATATTACACTAAGTAATTCATAATTATTCTAAGTCTAAACGTTGTTTGTGTGTGTTTTGTGTGTGTGTGTGTGTGTGGAATGTTTTTTTTATCTGGTGTGGGGACTTAAACCGAATGCACACAGACTCATGGGGACTCGAGTCACTGTGGGGACCTAAATGAGGTCCCCATGGGCACAAAAGCTTATAAATCATACAGAATGAGTTTTTTTTTAAATGTAAAAATGCAGAAAGGTTTCTGTGATGGGTAGGTTTAGGGGTAGGGTTAGTGTAAGGGGACAGAATATACAGTTTGTACAGTATAAAAACCATTATGTCTATGGAGAGTCCTCATAAAGATAGCGCACCAGACGTGTGGTGTGTGTGTGTGTGTGTGTGTGTGTGTGTGTGTGTGTGTGTGTGTGTGTGTGTGTGTGTGTGTGTGTGTGTGTGTGTGTGGTTTTGGCTTATACCAAATGGCCACACTTTTAATTTAAATCTAGTGTTTTGCACATGTTTCTTTGGGTAGGTTTTGGGTAGGGGTGGGGTTAGGTAATAGAAAATGATTTACCAGATATAAAAACAATGGAAGTCTATACAATGTCCTTAATAATGTAGTGAAACAAAGTGTGTGTGTGTGTGTGTGTGTGTGTGGTGTGTGTGTGTGTGTGTGTGTGTGTGTGTGTGTGTGTGTGTGTGTGTGTGTGTGTGTGTGGTGTGTGTGTGTGTGGTGTGTGTGTGTGTGTGTGTGTGGAGAGAGAGAAAAGTAAGAAATAGCCATTCGTACACCATTTATGTGAACAGTTTTTGAGCTATGTAAAGCACTTATCGCTGTACTATCAACTGCTTAAAACCTTTTCTAAATAAACATAGAGTGTTAGTTTCTATTTAAACATATCTGTTACCCCTGGATATTTGGTGTTCATTCGATAACCTTTTATCAGTCTGGGCTATGTCATCAGATTCTCTGGTTCACCTTTGGGATTGTTTTTACACCTGTTTGTTCCGTCTGATCCCTTAGACCTTCTCCTCCTCCCCTTTAAACCACCCAGCAGTGCAGACAAAGCAAAGCAAGCTGCTCACAAGATACGCTGCGTTTTATGTCCAGGGCTGTTGACACAGGACTGCTAAAACACACAGGAAATCTCAGCGTTGTAACTTTACTGCTGGTGCATATTGACACAAAGATGGTTGCTTCAGCTGAGTCATGCTCTGGTCACATGTCAGGACAGAAAACGATGAGAGAGGGAAGCGTTGAATATACAATAGGCCTGTATAGCATGACCACTTTTCTGAACTCTCTTGTCTTTTGTTTTGTTAGTTAAGGGGAATGATTGGCACGCTAATCCAATTTGGTTGTCTGTCAGTCATCACAGGAGGTTGTTTGTGTGGGATTTGTGCTCGGGATGTGGAAGGAATCAAAACTCAGGCCACATTCTTTTGAGGAGGCGTCCATCACTGCTTTTGTTTGCCTCTTCTTTTTCATAAGGGATAAAAGTTGGATAAAATTAATCGTTTATGTTGAGTAATTGTGAGTGTGAACTACCGTTGAAAACAAAACAAAAATATATATAATTATAATATATAATAAAAAAAAAAAAAAAAAAAATATATATATATATATATATATATATATTTTTTTTTAATTATAAAATTATGCATAAATTTAAATGCATTTTTTGCTAAATAAGAATATATAATATTATTATTCTTATTTAGCAAAAATGCATTAAATTCACTGGCAACATTGAAAACTGGAGTAACGGCTGCTGAAAATTTGGCTTTGCTATCACAGGAATAAATTACATTTTTTTATTATTTTAACATTATTTTACACTGAAAGTATTTTTTGCAAAGGACACATGTTAATGTTGCTTTATCATTCTTTACTATATCATAAAACAGTCAAATGTTACAGTACCTCCTCCATCAGTTGCTTTGACCTTATTACCTATTTTGAGATTTAAAAAAAGGCTTCAGCTTTTAATAATATTATGTTTTTACTACAAACTGAGATATAATCATTTAAATGTGGGTGACATTTTCCTTTTTTTCTCTTCAGTGCATCAAACTCATGTGTTTCTGGGTCATAGTGACTCTAAATTATGTTTTTGAATTGTTTTCTTTGATGTTTCGCAATAAAACAGTTCACTGTGTGAAAACATAAAGTCACTTTCAGAACTGAAAAATGCATAACACATCTTTTTGACTTACAGACACATTTGAGCACATGACCACCACATCTACACACCAACAGGATCCCGAAATTTGATCTGAGAGGCTAAAGTTTATCAAACAAAATGTTAAATAATTTTCACATTTAAAAGCATGATATGACAACTTTAAAGGTTAGTGTCCATAATATTGATGGCATCAGATATGTATGTTTATTATTTATACAGTATTTACTTCCATTATATAAAGAACTTCACCAGTTCCCCTGTCAGTCATCACCTTTAAATACACACATTCTCTCTCTCTCCTCAACTCTAACTCACTTACACATAAACACACTTACACACAAGGAGGAGTTTATTAGAAATCCAGTGGTGATGAAAAATATAATGACAGAGAGGGGGAAAAACAACCAGAGGGAGAGCTGAGCTGGAGACATATAATAAGAGAGAGTTTGTGTGGAGGGAGTCTCTTATAGAAGGAATGTATCCGGTATATGTTCACATGTGTGCGTTTAAGCATGTTTGTGTGTGTGTGTGTGTGTGTGTGTGTGTAAGATGTTTGTTTAGGCCGTCTCTGCCCTGTTGTGTTAGACACTATAGAGCCGCTGAGGAACAGATACACTCCTACAGTCTCTCACAGGTAACATGCATTGAGCGGAGAAACAAATAAAGGTACTTCCTGGATTGATTATTGACATAGGATACTTACGGAACATGGAGTAAGATGGATTTCAAAATGCTTTTTTATTGTTATTCATGATATAGACATGTAAGCTGCGTATAGTCTGTAAATGGAAAACAAATAGATTGTTTTCTAAGTATAAAGCTTCTTTGTGTTTTCATTGTTTCAGTATTATGGAAAGAATGCTAAGTTTTTAACATACTTTCAAGATCTTTGGCCAGTCAAACATTTTGTTGGAGTATTTCAGGCCATAAATGTATTTGGAAAAAGCTTTAACAAAAGTGCATTTTTATCATAATTACTTTTTTTTTGAAAAGAATGAAAAATGTATTGAATGATATTTGATATTTTTACTGAGGTTTGACTTCCTTTTGTCATTTCCCAACATCATACTATGAATATTTATGCTTATTAGAGTATTGTAAGATTTGGTTAGTAACATTCTAACATCCACATTATAGAAACCAACCGTGGAAGTCGATTCTCCCATACATTACACATTAGGAGCAACATTATTAGTGCATAATAAACAAACAACTTGAGTAATATTTCCCCCCCACATTTTTTGTGCTGATTTCATTCATTGCAAATTTGATGCATTGTCTATATTTTCAGTCTTAAAATTGTATTACTTTAAGGTAATTGTTTTTAAATGAAATGTAATTTTTAATGTTATTGTATATTAATAATGTAATACATTTTGTTTGTAAAAAGTTTTTTTTTTTTTTAGCCAGACTAAATATCGACATCGATCTTTGAACAAACAATACTGGTTGACCACTAATGCTTTTCACTAGTACATTTCTGTGGTTTATAAATACTAGCGCGTGTTTGTTTTCGTTTAAGTGCTTTTTATGCTCTATGATCATTTGTTTGCTTTTATTCCAGTAGGTTCTGATTTCTATTGACCCAGTGAGTTTTTAATGCAGCTATTATGAGAGTGTCATTCAGAGTGGTGTTTGCTGTCATGCACGACCTGCAGACCAACAATCACACAAGACAATGTTGTTATGTTGAGCTAAATTGCCCCACACCCCATTTTTTTAATGCATTCATATTGACTTGATAGAATATTATGCCTTTGTAATTCAATTCACAGAGAGAAAGAAAATATAGATATTCCATTTCCTCTCTCTGCTGTAATTTTTTTTAGAAACGTTATTTTTAGTCCAGAATGTCTGGAATGTGTTTCCTTCAAAGGTTCAGTGGAATCTAGAGCAGATTCTTTACTCACGTTTCTATATCTCCCTTGACCCTTCAGGCCAGCAACTGTTAGCTGACAGCAACTGGGATATTGTCAGCGAGGCTGAAATGTGTTGCTATAGCGGGCATAACTGACGCGTGTGTTGACTAACCCAAGGCAGATGACCAGTTCTTTAATACAAAACATTGCCATTAAATCAAAGTGATGCTCTTAATTATGTGGTGGCCTCAAACATATTGCTTTTACAGAGTGTACATACTTAAATCTGCATGTGATATTTACCCCCAGGGTGTAATTTACCTTTATAAAGGCCTTTAAAAAAACGTATTAAATGTATGCATCATTTTTCATGTCATATTCTTACACTGTAAAATTACAAGTGCAATAAATAATGTTATGAGATAAAAAAAATGTTAAAGCCCCCCTGTAGTCAATAATTGTACTGTCAAAACTCAACAAAATGACATATTTAAGCGTTTTTTCCTTGAAAAACATTTCTTTATGCCATAAAATAGCTTGAATGTAACTCTACACCCTTGCCTCATTTAGTATACGCAGTTTGATGAATATGCAAATTATTCCCGCCTCCACTCACTCACCCCAGCTCAGAGATCCACTCGTTGACGATCACACTTTGACGGGATTGGTTACAAAGTAGTTTGTGATGTCAGAAACACGATTTCAAACTGAGTATTTAAGACCATTTTTGGTTCACTGCAGTTTTAAGAAGAAAATACTCAGCAATGGTGTGTTGACTTATGAATTTGCACATGGTTTGTCTTGAACTATATTTAAAACACCACTAGACATATAAACAACATTTAAAACTTGATTTTCAGTACAGGGGAACGTTAATACATTTTTGAATTATATACAAATTCGAAATGTTGGGAAAAAAATGTAATGATGCTTTAAATCATGAAATTAAACCACCAGTAGGAGTCACTCATTCAACCGATTCGTTATTCAGATAATCGTTATTTGTTATTCAGTAACAAAACACTCACCTGTCAGTCAATACACTAAGAAAACAAAGTAACTTGCGTTACTTATTTGAAAAAGTAACTTTGTTGTAAATTTAACATCATGTGTTATTTTACTAGTTACTTGAAAAAGTAATCTAATTACTTAAATTGCGCTTACCAATTATGAATAACCTTGACCCTAGAGTATGGTAAATATCTAACATATTCCTAGTGTGACACCACATGACCTTTAAGTGTAGCCTATTACATCACTGTCCTCTTAGCCAATTGAGTGACACTAGGATACGGCTGGGTCAGCGTCGTGGCCCCGCCTGTGTCTCCTAGAAACAGGGCACATGATGCCCTCTACGATTGGGAGTAAAGGCTTTGCATACTGCTTTGACTGAGCAGCCAATCTATGCTCTCTGATAACACTACACCTCCTAGAGCGAGTGAGCGTCCAGTCACGTATTCAGACACAGAGCAGATGTGAAGCAACCTAATCTAGGCTGCAATGACACAGCATCTGTTTTGAACTTAACCGGCCTGTGTTTGTGCAGTATGTGTGTGGGTTTTTTCATTATCTTTTTGAATGATTGTTACAGTGCTTATCAAAATATTCTCTATTAATTTCTCTCTCTGTCTCTCTTTAGATTGAGAACATTGATGCCTGTCTGAGCTTCCTAGCAGCCAAAGGTGTGAACATACAGGGACTATCAGCTGAAGGTAAAAAGCTTAATTATGACAAATGGTAAAATGGAAGTAAAATTTCATAACAATTTAATCTCAGTTAGTTTCTAAGTCAATTACTTTACAAAATATGTGCTTTTTTACTATGTCAATGATTAACCTGGGGTTATTTTAAACTGGGTTATGTTGTTACAAGTTTGACAATGTAATTTAGTAATTTGGGTAGTTTCAAGATTTTACTTTGTACATATTTAAACCCTGGCTTAATGTTTTTATTTGCATATTTATGTGGTGGAAAACGATAATTGGACATTTACAGCACACAATCACTTAATGTGTTTTCCTTCACTTTTCTCTTCGGATCACAAGTGGACGACGCTAAATACAGGTGTAAATGGCGTCTAAAATGTTTTGAGTTTGACCACTTCCAGAGGAAGTCGAAAACGCATTAGACTGGATTGATTTCATATGTAAACACTCATGTGGTCGAATGTGTTCAAAAAGCAGCAAAGATCGTCTACTCTCCGTCTACTGACCTAATGCTGAAACATTATGAGAAGCGCACTAGCCAGACGGGATTTAAACTTTGTCGACGGAAGACCCAAGTTTGGTTTAAAGATAAAAAATGTACCCAGCTCAATTTCTCTCACCATTCCTGATTTCTAACACACACTCACAGCGTTCGGCTGGTCTTGCGGCTGTCAGAACGGAAATGAAAGCTGCTGCTCTTCGTATGTTTTTCCATTGTCTCCGGTCGAGTTCATATGTAAATTGTGAGCTTAATTCTTCCATTAGATCAAAAGATCTGGAAAAGTCCATTCTGTACATTTACCTACCCATAGACCCTTCCCTTGAAGAAATCAGGACAGAAGTGGTTGAAAATTAGACAAAAAAGACGGATTAAAACACCAGGTGGTAAACAGGAATGTGTGTCGTCTACTTGTGATCCAATCGACCAAAACGCATCTTAATGCCTATGTAAAAAGGGCCTTATTCCCTCAGACGCTACACTAAATAAAGGCCATACAAGTTTATTTGACTATACAAAGCACATTAACATTTAATGATGCTTTTTCTGTTTCTTGCCAAACATCTTGCTGTAACTCTCAAGCACTGTTACAAATGTCTTTGTCATAGGAAAAGCTGTACTTCATACAGTTCAGTGTTAAAAGTGATGCTAAACCCCTTTTAGAATTACGAGCCGGTTAATGCCATACCAATGAAAATACAATAAAATGTCAAAGCAGACAGCTTTATTATCACACACTTGACTGATGGTGGGAGACTGCCTGATAACTGGAAGGTTTTTGGTGTGAGGTGCTCAAAGCGCTCATGCTTTATGGGGGACGGTGCTTGCAATCAGCGCCCTACTAATTACCCTACAGAGAAAAGTGTCTGCAGAATGATATACTGAACAGCAATCTCTTGTTGAACGTCTCTCCCTCACAGAGATCCGGAATGGAAATCTGAAAGCCATCTTGGGACTTTTCTTTAGCCTGTCTCGATACAAGCAGCAGCAGCAGGCGTTCAGACAGACACACACGCAACACACACATTCACACACTCCCTTAAGCCAGCAGAGCAGCGCTCCGGCCCAGCTGATCTCCTCCTCGCATGGGACACACACCTCAACCTCTCACACACACAGAACACAGGCAGAGATGCAGTCCAGGTAAAACATCTATCTATCTATCTATCTATCTATCTATCTATCTATCTATCTATCTATCTATCTATCTATCTATCTATCTATCTATCTATCTATCTATCTATCTATCTATCTATCTATCTGTCTGTCTGTCTGTCGTTGTCTGTCTGTCTGTCTGTCTGTCTGTCTGTCTGTCTGTCTGTCTGTCTGTCTGTCTGTCTGTCTGTCTGTCTGTCTTCTGTCTGTCTTCCTGTCTGTCTGTGTCTGTCTATGTCTATCTATCGTTCTATCATTCTGTCTGGTTCTATCTAATGTATTGTTATATGGATTGTTTGTGGTTGATGACAATCTATCTGAATTGTTTTCATTCTCTCTAGCTTTGTGATGTTGCTACTCATCTCTCTCTCTCTCTCTCTCTCTCTCTCTCTCTCTCTCTCTCTCTCTCTCTCTCTCTCTCTCTCATCCCTCGTTCTTCTCTTGTTTCTCTTCTTCTTTCAATCTAGGGATGGCTCTCAGAGTAAACTCAAGTTTTCCATTGGTCAGAAAAAGTCTTCTAGGTAGCGCTCTCACTCCCATCCTCTCTATTTCCTCCTCTCTCCACCTGCTTGTCATCACCCTCCTCTTCCTCATTACTCTCTGCATGTTATAATGTGGTCTAATTCTGCCCATGTATACAGTATTGTTCTGTTAAACTAACGCAAATATTAGAACTGGCCACAATGTATTCATTACAACAAGCATTGACCAGTACTTATTATTTGCCTTATATATAATTCATTATAAAATCTGTTTATTCTTACATCAATAATGCTTTACTATACAGTTATAATTGTGATATCTTCTCATAAATGTGAACACCGTTATAACTCAAGAGTATTCTGCATTAAAACACATGACCAGCACAATATGACAGGTGTTTTATCATGTGTTGTTATAGTTAATTACACTATTTAAAGCATGTGTAGGTCAATTGTTTTGTGGGGTTTTATGGGTATTATAAAGCAAATCTGTGATTAGAGTTATTTAAGAAAATATGTAACATTGCAGTGTTGCTCGCATGATTTTGTGAGGCAAATCCTCAAGGGGGGTTCGGGGCATCCCAAAATTAAGAGCTCCAAGAAAAGCTCAATTATTTAAAGGGGACTCAACCTTCATTTTAGTTTTGATATAGTGTCTCAATCTACATTACATTCACACTGGTGTTTTAGGAAGCCAAACAATTAGAATATAATACTAATCATAATAATTTTCTATTATTATTCCTATTATAGCATAAAACAAATGTAAAATTAAATTGCATAAATATATTATTTTTCTTTATGCTACAATAGGGAAATTACAATACTTTTTCTCCTAATTTCTTCACTTTCAAGAGAGAAACTCTTGAGCTTTTATTTTGATGGAAACTGCAAATGAGGTTTTTTTGTGTGTGTGGAAAACCTGTTTACAAACGCATCTAATTACAAAACTAGTGAAATGCTGTAATCGTCTTTCCACAAAAATGCTGTAAATTATGCTAATGTGAAAATAATGCATAACTGGTCTCTGCTATGTTCCCAAATGCATGCTAAACTCACAGCACACGCAGAGATGGAGTTCACTGCATTCATTCACTGAGACCTGAGCCATTGTGAGCGGCATGAAAACACATACACTATATACAAATTTGATTAAATCACAGTTTTTGCGATTTAATTAGGGTCACAAAACCATATTGCCCTTTCGATCTTAGTTCATTTCACAGATACTTTGCCAAAGCAATGGCGCAAGAAAAAAAGAAATAGTGTCCAATTCTGGTGAAGATTTCCTTGAATAAATTCGGCCAGACAGAATGTGTGTTCTGTCAGGTGATGTTACCCAAAAACATGTCCCTGTGGAAATGTCTGCTCAGTGAGCCGTGATAACTTTAAAATAACTTCTCTGTGTGATGCCCTGCTTGAGTATGAGATGAATTATTAATAGTGGTTTGTGGTGTGTGACAGAAAGGTTGAGGTTGTAATTTTGCTTTGAATGAATGTGTTCATGCACTCAGTCACCAAGTGATGTAAATGCATTTGACTCGCATGTGTAATGCATTTGAAGAATACACTCCCCAGTTTGAATATTGGCCCAGGCTTTAGTATACCACCATTCATTTTTTGGCAACATGTGACACAATGTTGTCATCTAATGGTGGATAGTTGTAATTGCAGTTAAGCCTTTTAGGTGAACAGGAAAATAAATATAGAGGAGAAATGCTCCCTAAAGCATTGCTATTTTACATTCTTATGAGAAAATGTCAAGGCCACACAATTGACAGGAATGTGATTAGCATAGGTCACTACATGTTCCTGTATTTTACATGACATTGACATGACATTTACCTAGACTTGATTGTTAGGTGAGATTAGTCTATTTGTCTGTCAATCATCTTTAAGGCTAGGACTGATGGAGAAATGCCACATTATAATTACAAATCTCCTTCATAGAGGGGGGAATTAATGCTATGTTTCTTATATGTCAGTATATGACATATGGCATATCTTTTTTTTATACATGTACTGTAGTTTAGGGTTTGTTTAGATCCCTGTACATTTCAGGGTTTTTATTTTTAATGTTAAAGCTAAATATTTAGCTTCTATTCTACCCTGAGCAGCATCAACACAAAGCTGTGGAGTTGAACTAATTCACTAAACCCTCAACCACAGGCAAACAATGATTGATTTTTCAATCAAATCAATTGATTTTTCAAGCATTGTTTGCCTTACATGATTGTTATGCATTAAGCATTGTTATGCGCATATATTATATATATATATATATATATATATATATATATATATATATATATATATATATATATATGCATCATTTTGGGAAATGAATACATTGTTGTTTAAGAATTGTAAATTGTTGATTATTCAGATTAGATAATCTATTTGCTAACTACTTTTAATCTCACATTTGACTTTTTTTCTTGCAATTGCGAGTTTACAAGTCAAATTGCGAGATATAAAGGTCCATATGAAGACTGTTTCTCTGAATGCGTTAACATCACAATTCTGAAAAACTGTTTTCTCTCGCAATTGCAAGACAAAAGTCAGAATTGTGAGATTAAAACGTGACAATCTGACTTTCATGGGTTTATATCATGCAATTCTGAGATAAAAAGTCGCAATTATCTTTTTTTTTTTTAAAATGTGGTGGAAACAAGCTTCCATAGTTTTTGCTGTCGGAGAGAGTAGTTTTTATTTTCAGCTTAATTCATTAACTGGCAATGGATTGAATATTGGGGCAAGAGACCCACAGAAAGGCACAAATATTCAGAAGACTGTTTCTATTAAAAAACTTTAAAAAACACACTTATATATAAAACCCTGGCATAGCCTAAAAACAACTCCGAACTCTCCTGGCAAGCACCAGCAACACCTGAGTATTGTGACAATGAGTTCTGCGCTGACAGAGGCATGTCCATTTTCTTCATAAATGTCTAAATCTTGTTGTGAATGTCCTGGTTCTCTTGCCGTCACAGATTACCCGGGCCCACCTCGAGGATGTCCACTGCGGGCAGTGAGAGTTCTCCTCGAGGGTCCATCAGTTCAGCAGGGAATCGTCGCAGTCAGGTGTTCAGCGATAAAGCCAAACCTGCAGCAGCTCAGGCCAAAGGTAAACACAACACACTGGGACTTCTGAACATGAACATTACATCATAGCAGACACATTAAAAAGGCTTTTTGTGTGGCAGCCGGCTGGGAGACAGTTTCTCTCTACATACAGCTACAGGGTCCTTCCAGTTTATTCTATCTGTGAAATGAGTCAATTGTTTGTATTTTATTTATTTATTTAAATAATGCTGACTAGCTACACCCCCTGGAAATGTGTTTTTGCATGCATTGAATAAAGAAAAATTCTCATGTTTTAGCTATGTAGGGCAAAATTTGTGATGCGCATGAGGTTTGTTTATGGTTTGTTTTTTTTCTCAAAAAAAATTATTCTTTTTATTTATATTTTAAAGACTAATGAAGTATTTAAAGTTATGGGGCTAATCTATATTTACTATGTAGGCTGAGTGCAGTGTACATATATAATTTTTATATAATTTTTTTTGTATCCAGCAAGTATTGTATTTTTTACATTGTTACACAATATTTTAATTGTAAACTTTTTTTTTTTCAAACACTTTTTATTCATCAGAAGAATAATGGGAAAAAAATAGATCATGATTTCCAAATTATTTTTTATAGTAATAGAAAAGTGTCTTGAGCAGCAAATCAGAATTTTAGAATGATTTCTGAAGGATCATGGGACATTAAAGACTAGGATAACACAGGGATTAACTATTAACAATTAAACAATAGTTTTATTTTGAATTTGTGTATTTACTAAAACAATATCTAAATGCTTTTTGGTGAACATTATCCCCTCGTAAAAGTCAGCAGAAATTTTAAACATTTTCTGGAATAACGTGCGCTGATGATTTATGCACAATATATATAAACCGGGTCAATTTAGAGTTCATGTTGACTTTAAGCGGTCACTGTGTTAAAATGGGCCAACCACATTTCTGTGTTCACTGACGGAGTGTGATGTGTTTGCAGCAGTTAATGTAGCAGTCAGTGCTGGAAATAACTGCTTATAATGACCTTGAGGGAAGCTGTGTGTGTGGTTTTGTGTGTGTGTGTGTGTGTGTGTGTGTGTGTGTGTGTGGTGTGTGTGTGTGTGTGTGTGTGTGTGTGTGTGTGTGTGTGTGTGTGTGTGTGTGTGTGTGTGTGTGTGTGTGTGTGTTGTGTGTGTGTGTGTGTGTGTGTGTGTGTGTGTGTGTGTGTGTGTGTGTGTGTGGTGTGTGTCACCGGCTTTGAAAGCTGAGTGAATGGAGCTTTTCTGCATTAATTGAGCTCCAATTAGTGTTTTGGGCATGAGAATGTGGCGACATTGAAAGAGAGACAAGAGAGAAGGAGGTTCAACAGAATCATGTTTTAGGCACTATCCTGTTTTTCTTACTGTTAATATGCTAGGTATTGAAATTCCTAGGTATTTTTCAAAGCAGATTCTTCTAATGGCAGACTTGACAGTTTGTTAATGTATTCAAAACCCTTGTTTACAAGGACTCTCTTTTTAACAGTATATGAGAGAGAGAGAGAGAGAGAGAGAGAGAGAGAGAGAGGAGAGAGAGAGAGAGAGAGAGAGAGAGAGAGAGAGAGAGAGAGAGAGAGAGAGAGAGAGAGAGAGAGAGAGAGAGAGAGAGAGAGAGAGAGAGAGAGAGAGAGAGAGAGAGAGAGGAGAGAGAGAGAGAGACTCGTTTCAACATTTCAACATTGGCTAGAAGCAATTTAACATTTTTGTGTTTTCAGAGTTTGAAATAATGAAAGGGATAGTTCACCAAAAAAATATATTTTGTCATAATTTACTCTCCCTCAAGTTGTTTCAAACTGTATGAGCTTCTTTATTCTGTTGAACACAAAAGAAGATATTTTTTTTTTAATAATTGTTGGTAAACAGACAGTTTAATTATGACAGAATTGTGTCAACTAAACAACTATCCCTTTAAGTAAATTCAAAGTTGTCACACAAACTGCGTACAATTGTAACAGTTGTATTTGTAAGAGTTGAATTTATCCACTTTTAAATTTATCTTTAATTTTTAAAGCATCATATTTTTGTTTTAATGCTGAATTCCGCATTAATGTCCATATTCTGTTAAATCTTATTTACAGCAGATGGGCAGTATTCTGTACTACTATTGGCCTAATCAGATTATAGCAGTTCACTTAACATGTTTACATGATGCATAAATCATCAAAATATGATGTAATATATAAAATGCCAATAATGAGTGAGCAGGATGATTTCACAGTTTTGAAGAAGAAAAAATCTAGGCTACAAGATCCAGTTCTCAAAAATCTTGTGAACAAATATTCAGTATGGGTTTTACTTCAGTGACTTGAAACAGGCATGAACTGTTCATTTACTTTCAGAAAAAAGGTACAAAAGCTGTCACTGGGGCAGTACCCTTTCAAAAAAGTACTATGTTTTACCCCTAAAGAGTGCAGTACCTTAAACATTAGTACCTAAAGTCTACATATTAGTGCCTAAATGGTACATATTAGTATCTCCTTTTTTCTTGAGAGGGTTGGTCAGTCCTCGTGGGGTGGTCATCTGAGTCTAATGATAGCTGTTATTCTGCCGTGGAGAAATAATCACTTAAATATGGACTTTAAGAGGAACTGAGAGGGCCCACAAACCCTGAGGGCTCAAAGTTGCTCTCGAGATTCCTGAAGATATGGAGGTGAAAGGACAGCTAGATTATTTCTGCCTTTTCCGTGTGCTACTGATGTATAGGTTTGCTGTTCATTGTTCTATAATTTGTTATAACAACTGCTCAACTTTTACATCCTTTTCTCTCTTTCAACTTTAATCTCTATAACTAAGCCAGGACTTTTTTTTCTCGACCTATCCCCCTCTCGGCCCCTCTCTTTCCTCTCTCTACCTATTGGAAGTCATTAGTGGTCTGACCCACTTCTCTCTGGCTTGCATGGCTAATTGGACCTTAATCACTTCCTAATTGCCGCTTTGTTTCTTTGCCGCTCATTAAATGCTAAACTGAATGAGATGGGAAAAGTGTTTTTCCCCATGTCAGATCACGGAATAAAATATGCAAAAAAAAAAAAAAAAACAATCGCTGAACCTGAAAAATAAAGAAACGTTTGAGCTTTTTTTTTTAGCAGTGCAGTCAATCTTAACTGAACTTATACACTTTCAGTGTGATGAATAAACAACACTTAATGTATCTATGAGAAACATTTCGGCACTCAGGGAATTTATTGCTTTATATATCTAGATCTCATTTGTAATGTGCAGCATTAGTATACAGTACGCTCAGCTGTTTTTCGAGTTTTTTGGCACTCGGAGCACCAGCCGGCTGACAGAGCGAGTGTGTTCAGCGTGGAGGGAGGGGGCTGGAGAGAGGGACAGCGCGGTGTTTGCGGTTAGTGTTTTATTTGCAGTGTAACTCCTGCGAGTGAACTCCACTACTGAGACGCTTCAGGCTGGACTGACTGTGAATCCAGCACACTTTAACAAATGGACTTCTCAGGTGAATGGGAGATGGATTTAAATTTGATATTTTTCTTTTTGCAAACAGGTTTTTTGTATTATGTCAGTTTTTTAAAGGAAGTTTTGATCACACGGAACACAATAGCTAAATTTGGCCTCTAGCGTTTGAATGGGCATTGAAGTCTTACTCGCTGTTTTAGTGTAAACAGTTTATAATGGATCTCAGTTGGCTGTCTGCTGCTCACTATTAGAATAACATTAGCTCAAGAGTAACTGGCCTTTTATGGCCAGGGAGACCGGTTTCAATGCGCATCTCTGGTTAAACTTTTTCTTCTGTTTTTCTTAGCATTTGATTTAATCTACTTTAATTATCGCTTTATAGGTTCTTCTTTCACAGCACTGCATTGGTCTAAAGTCCAACTTGGTTTCAGATCTGATCTTTAGTATCACTTTTGTTATTGTCGTGTCTGTTTCTATAGTAATGATGTCAGTTCCTAGAGACTTCCTCATACGTTATTTGATGTTATGTGTCCTTTGATGAAAAATCACTTGAAATCTGATCATTCTGTTTGACTGGTTTGCAAAAATTAGATTTTAATTGGATTTCAAAGCACAAATTGGATCGGGTTTGTATCCATCCGATTGCTGTTCCTAGATGGAGGAAAAAGATGTGAAATCTGATCTGACCATTCCAGTGTTGTTATTGTTAACTATGTATAATTGAAAATTTGGGTAATTGAAAGAAGCTGAAATAGTAGATGAGATACTTAAACTTTAAAAACTTTTCACTGAAGAAGTTGAAATTGAAATAAAATTAATTAAAGCTACACAAAAATATTAAAACAAAAACTAAAAATTAAAAAAAACACACAACAGAATTACTAAATCATAAACTAAAAATTAAAATGAAAACTGAAGGTATAAAAATAAAATTCATTTCAAAATATTAAATGCTTTAGTAATACAGAAATAATCTTATAGTCTCCCTGTGGGGAAAATCAAGGTTTTAATGTTGTTTATATGTCTATGTGGTGTTTTTAATATGCGTTTAAGACAAACCATGTCTAAATTCATAAGTCAACACCATTGCTGAGTATTTTCTCCTTAAAACTGAAGTGAACCAAAGACACTCTTAAATGCTCAGTTTGAAATCGCTGGTGTTTCTGACGTCACAAACTACCTTTTAACCAATCATGTATCGTGTGATCATCAATGAGTGGATCTCTGAGCTGGTATGAGTAAGTGGAGGCAGGCTCATTTGCATATTCATAGAACCTTATATACTTAATGAGCAAGGGTGTAGGGTTACATTCAAGCTATTTTATGGCATGAAGAATTGTTTTTTTTTCAAGGGAAAAAAGCATTTTGGTGATCAAAGATGAGTTTTAAGGGATAAAATGATTGACTACAGGGGGACTATATAATAACACTGGACCATTCAAACTCAAACTGATTTTAAATGGATTCTAAATCCAATAATAATTTGAATTTGGTCCAAATGTGGTACACATATGAATGTGTTTTGAATTGAACTCTCTCCAACATATGCAATCCAGCTGTCTCAGTGTCCATTATTGACTGTTTCACCCTCACCTCTCATGTGGTTTTCCTCTCCAGAATCATCAGAGAGTATCACCTCACAAGGCTTGACTGAGCACGCTCCGTCATCCCTGGTGTCCGCCTGCACCTCTGTTAGCACCAGCACTGTGGCATCTTCATCTTCGTCATCAGCCATCCCCCATCCCACTCGAGTAGCAAACCCTGGAGAATCAAATCTCAGAGCACCAAGCACACTGCTACCTCCTCCGCTTCCTCAACGGTGCTTTCCATCAAGCCAGATCTCCAAGCCAAGCAGCCCGTGCCTGCAGATCCACCACCGAAAGCTGTGCCTCAGAAGTCCATGCTGGAGAAACTCAAACTTTTCAATAGCAAAGGAGGCTCCAAATCATCCGTGCAAACAGAGGGCGCCGTTACGCCGACAGCAGGAAAAGATGCCGGCTTGGGTTCGGAAAGAGTCGAGGCTGGTTCCAATACAGAACCCTTTGAGGAAACGGATGGTAATGTCAGACCCTCGAACGGATCAAGTTCTTTTAACATGACGACCAGCAGCCCAAAGATTGCGCTGAAGGGCATTGCGCAGCGGACGTTTAGCCGGGCACTCACGGCAAAAAAAGCCTCAACTAAAGCTGTGGAGAAAGAGAAGGAAAAAGCTAAGGACAAGGAAAAAAACGGGAAGGAGTCCAAGCGTGTCCCTGCCATGGAAAAGGTAGAGACCAAAGAAGAGGTTAAGGAGGACGTTGTTCCCTCAAGCGGACTTGCTCTCTCAGAGGCAGAGCCCAGGAAAGCCTCCAAGATCGGCATCTTTATACCCAAAGGTGGTAAGGTGGGCGTTACCAAGAAAGATAGCTCCGCCCCTGCACATAGCGGAATCCCAAAACCAGGAAGTAAAAGCACAGGAAATGGAGCGGTAAAAAGCTCAGCGCTGCCTCTCGGTGGTAAAGATAATGAGAGGCCGCGCAGTATGCGTCTGGGAGGGGGTCTGGGACTTCACAGGGACAGTCGGCATTCCTCGTCTTCTTCCAGCCTGGCTTCCACCGAGGGCAAAGGACACCAAACGCACAGTGGCGTCCCAGTGGGCAACGGAACACAATCCACGGCCTGCAACACGGTCAGCGTGCAGCTGCCTCAACCCCAGCAGCAGTACAACCACCCCAACACAGCCACCGTAGCTCCCTTCATGTACAGGTGAGACTGTCGTTGGGATTTTCAGCTGAAAACAGGTCTAAAAATACCGTACAATTAGATTGACTTGAGCCATATCTCGAGATCATAGGGGGTCTTTTAACTTGGGCATGTTTGCAACCAGTGTTGTTATTGTTAAATGAAACTAAGGGGCCTAAAAATGAAATCAACTAAAAATGGAAAACTTTGAATGCATTTTGGCCTTTTTGAGAGTCTGAAAACGCAAACTTTTGAAAACGGGTTTCGAAGCCCAGGTTTTTGAAAACGATACCATTATCCTCTCTGTGTAAACTACAAAAACGCAAATTTGTGAAAATAGTGATGTCATTTACAAAGTGACCGCAAACTACTGGCCTTGCATGAGTAATACAGAGTTTTTAATATTTTTTTTTTAATGGATCCATGTGAACGGGAATCATTTTGACAACATTGTTGTCTGTACGCGAAAAATGCAAAGGAAAAACTTTTACGTTTTTAGTACCGTTGTCATGTAAACGTACCCTTAAACTATTACAATTGTTTTCGTTAATTGAAATCTAACTAAAATTAAATAAAATATAAATACTGATTAACAAAAATTAAATAGGATGCCTTGGTAACTAACTAAAATAAAATAAGTTTTATTTTAAAGATAGTTAAAGTACTAAAATGACTAAAGCTGAAATAGATTCAATCTAAACAGTAGTATTTACAAAATTAATACAAATGACAAAAGTACAATTATTTAAACTTAAACTTTAATAAAGAGAATACTTGTGATTCATTGTTATTTTAGTATAATTAATGTACATTTATGATATTAATCAAAAAAAAAATTAAGTTAAAATTCGGATTTGTATAATTGGACCATGTAGAAATGTGGAACAAATATGAATGTGCTTTGAATTGGGTTTGTAAAAATCAGATTTGATTTGTATTTACTGTGAAAAAAAAAACATTTCCTACACATGCAGTCCAACTTATAAAAAGAAAGAAAGACAGAAATAAAGACAGAAAGTTAGAAGTGTTACCTTAGAAACTATTTGAAAACAAAAAAGTTTAAAATTGACATGAGTGTGAATTTCTTTTTTTACATCTAGTGCAGAATCCTATTGTAATGCATATTAGATGGGCAGATAAATAAAATGGGTTAATTCCAAAACAGGAGCATAATATTGCTCAATTGTATATAGTTTATGAGAACTCATTGAGTAAGACTCTAGTAAGTGTGCATGTGTATGACTCCCCGTCAGGCTCAGCTGTGAAGCGTTTGACTGGTATTTCCTCCCAAACAGACTCTTTGCCCTGTGACTGTTTTCCATAAAGGATTCCTTTAGTCAGGCCATGACTTCTGCTGACAACAATGTCACAGAAAATGTGTGTGCATGCGAGCATGTAAGTGCATGCTTATCTACATGAATGATAACTTTTTTATTATTTTTAGGTCTCAGAATGAGATCGATGGAAACATTGGCTCAAACCCAAGCTCTGGATGCCTCAGTAGTGACTCCTGTAGCTTCAGTAAGATCAGCCAGTCTTCAACTGAGGACCTGTCAGGTAACCTGCTCAATTTATATGCTAGATATATATATATACTTGTACATGCATATTAGGAGTATTACTGTATTACTGCATATTACTAGGAGTATTACCATATTACTGGACTACCAGTTTATTAGTTCTTATAAAGCACATATTAACTCCATATTCTGCATGACCATATTCTACATCCCTTATACAACCCAATACTTAAACTTAACAACTACCTTACTAACTCGTAATAAGCAGTAATTAGGAGTTTATAAAGGTAAGTCAAAGATACTAATTAGTTAAAAGTACTTTGTACTTGAAAAATAAAAGTAAACATTTCTTTAAAAACAAAATCTTACAGACCCCGACATTTTAAACAGTAGTATTTAAATACTGACATATGATATAAAGTGTGAAAATGAATGTCCTGTTTTCAGGTGAAGATCCAGAGTCCAGACGCCTGAGGACAGTCAAAAACATTGCTGACCTGCGACAAAATTTAGAAGAGACCATGTCAAGTTTGCGGGGGACGCAAATCACACACAGGTATTTATCATCTGTTCTACAGTATTTGTTTCTTATCACAGCCTGATGCAGTAGGAGACCTTTCACAAAGAATGCATCGATAATCTGGTGTTAAAGAACCCAGAATCATTCGTATCTAAAGAACCTGCAATAAAACGTCTAGAATCTTTTTAATCTCCAAAGAAGCATATAGCCATCTCAAGAAGCACATCCAGTGGCTAAGATGGAGAAGAAGAGGGTTATTTGGTGAACCATGAAGGAAAGCACATTATTCTTCAAACTGGCAAAAACAAAGGCTTTTTTTAAAAACAGTAGCACGTTCCTATTCCTTCCTCAGCTTGACTCTTTTTACTGTAAGTGACTCTTTTTTTCTAAATGAATAAAGGGTGTCCACTGGCTCCTTGGTGTTTTTTTCCATCTCGGTCTATTCTTAAAACTTTTTTTGTTCCTCTTTTTGATTATTCATCTATTTGACCCAGACTGCATTGCTATGATGCCATAATGCAGTAATTGTGAACTGCTTAAAAAGCCCATTTTAGGGCAAAATGAGAGAAGGAAGGCATTTTGGTTTCCTGAGGTGTCAGAAGATTTGTTACAATTCCTCAGTACCATTTATAAAATCTTTTCTCATATTAAAAGTAAATGTTGTAATTGAATGCTGTTTGGTGAAAAATACCATAGTAACTGTAGTTTCGAAGACTAAACTATACTACAACAGCCTATGTTGGTAAAACTTGGTTTTATATAATAATAGTAGTATTTTTGCAGACACTTACATACCATGGTACATTTTATTTTAGAAGTTCATATAAACCATGTGTTTCCATTCACATTTAAACATGATATGTGTGTGAGTGTAAAGGGTCCAATTCTCACTATTAACTAATTGCTATCTTTGACTTACCTTAATAAACTCCTAATTACTGCTTATTACGAGTTAGTAAGGTAGTTGTTAAGTTTAAGTATTGGGTTGTATAAGGGATGTAGAATATGGTCATGCAGAATATGGAGTTAATATGTGCTTTATAAGAACTAATAAGCTGGTAGTCCAGTAATATGGTAATACTCCTAGTAATATGCAGTAATACTCCTAATATGCATGCTAATACGCAACTAGTTATTAGTGAGAATTGGACCCTAAACTAAAGTGTTACCATGAGGATGCAGAGACACAAAGGAAAAGGGACGTTGTTAAAACAAGGAGCAAGTTCATTTGGATTTCATATGGACTGAAAGTAAATTTTAAATGTTCTCCTCTCTCTCTTCTCTCTCTCTCTCTCTCTCTCTTCTCTCTCTCTCTCTCTCTCTCTCTCTCTCTCTCTCTCTCTCTCTCTCTCTCTCTCTCTCTCTCTCTCTCTCTCTCTCTCTCTCTCTCTCTCTCTCTCTCTCTCTCTCTCTCCTCTCTCTCCTCTCTTCTCTCTCTCTCTCTTCTCTTCTCTCTCAGTACACTGGAGACCACTTTTGATGGTAGCGTGACGACTGAAATGAGCGGTCGCAGTATCCTCAGCATGGCATCACGACCTGCGCCGCTGTCCTGGGCCAGTCGCATGGGCCAGTCCAGTCCCCGTCTACAAGCAGGAGATGCTCCCTCGGTTGGTAACGGGTATCAGTCTCGGAGCGGAGGGGCGGTGCCTGGCCAAGGCCGGTATCTGTACCCGGGTCCTCTCCGGAAGCAGCTGGCAGCGCGTGGCAGTGCCCTCTGTGGTCTGGAGCTGGGGGACAGGGTGGAGGATCTGGAGCTGGCAGGAGTCGGGCTGGAAATGAGCGGATATATGAGTGATGGAGACGTGCTGGCTAAGAACGCCCGCACCGATGAGCTGACCAGCGGGTGAGTGTGAAAAGATTGGTTAGTGTGGTTTTTCAATGGCTGATGAGGTGGTGTCTTCATGTAGTTTAGTGAAGATAAAAGGAAAATGAAATGGCTGTTTAAAGGGTGCACAACTACATTTACACAAGTGATCATTTGTTGTTGGTCCTAGAATATATTCTGCCAGTTATATTGCTAACCCTTGCTGAGAAATGATTCTGGTAAGTGCCTTAGCTTAAGGGAGTGGGTTGAAGTAAATATATCTCCTTTCTGTTTACTGTAATGAGATTGTCATTACAGTTCATAAATTTGCACATTACCATGTGCCATAATAAATATAATCAAATGAATCATGCTTTCTGTGAAGACCTGTGAACTTCTCCATGTGAGCATTTTAGTGTTGTTTTATTGCAGTGTAGCCACTAGAGGGTGAGATGGGTCTCTAAATATGAATTTGTGTTTTTTTCTAATGCATTTTCTTATTGAGATCATAAGTCAATGTGTGACTATCACAGTCAGAAATGAACTTTTTGAACTGAATTTTTTTTTAACAGAAATGAAACTAGAATTAATTTCCAGGTGCCTTTTGTAAGGGCAAGTTTCATGATTACCTTATTAAATCTAATGGATAGTGTTAACTAAGAGCCACGTTTTACATTAGGGCATTAGTTTAGGATATGTGCTAAATCAGTAAAATATTTACCGTTCAAAAGTTTGGGGTCTGTAAGATTTTTTTTTTAATGTTTTTGAAAATCTCTAATGGTCACCAAGGCTGCATTTATTTGATCATAATTACAGTTACAATTTAAAATAACTGCTTTCTGTTTTAATATATTTTAAAATGTTATTTATTGTTGTGATGGCAAAGTTTCAGCATCATTACTCCTGTCATAATTGTCACATGATTGTTCATAAATATGCGGATTTCTTTCTATCAATGTTGAAAGCAGTTTTGCAGCTTCATATTTTTGTGGAAACTGTGATTTTTTTTTTCTTTTCTTCAGGATTCAAAAGAACATTTGTGTAACATTATAAATGTCTTTACCATTGATCAATTTAATGCATCCTTCCTGATTAAAATTACTAATTTCTTTAAATAAAAAACAACCACCACAGACCCCAAACTAGTGTTTTAGGCTAATATTACATTATATAATAGACGACGTGTTTTGACATTTTTTGGGGGACACACTTAAAAGCTGAAATGGATTTATTTGCACCAGAGATTAGGATATACGCTCGTGAAGGGTTTGGGATTTGTGTGTGTTTTGTTTGCAATCAGTGTTGCCCTGATTTACTGGTTCAATTCTCACAGGTAGGTTTTAATTCAGCAGTTTGTCAGATACACTTATGACATCTAATGACGCAGGTGAGCACATTATATGCAATAAATACTCCCACCATGCACAGGAATAAAAGCGTCTTTGGTGCATGTGCATCCCCGTACTGAGTGTACAGACTCGGATTGAACTCCCCCTTCATGCTGAAACAAGCTCTCTGCATACCTCGACTGTGATAATGTGCAATTTAAACCTCTTGTGTTATTATTTCCTCACAATCGCAGTCTTCCTGTGTGGTTTAAGCACTACAAACCGTTCTAGTGCCTGTAACATAAGCAGATTATAGAGAACGGGCGAGGAGACGGGCTGCAATTACACCTGGCCGTGAGCCTGACTTCTGCGTGCAAAATAGATGATAATTAATATACAGTTAAACGTCCGACAAAATCCTGTCACATTTTGCTCACTTTTACTGCATGTCGTAGGGGTGCTATTGTAATTTTGACATTTTGAACGTGAAGCCCTTCACATTGACACTTAACTGAAAGGCCAGTACAGACCCAGAGGAATCTCTTATGTGCTTTAGTAAACGTCTCTTAAACTAGAGGATACCCTGCACAATAGATGATGTCATGAGCATTGAGGCAAGTGAAATCGGTATTGGGAGGCTTTATAATCTCAAAGTTCACTAACATGTTTGAACCAGATCCCTCACGGAATAATGCTACTGTTGGATCTGATTTCCCGAGTCTGAAAGTGGTTGTTTTCACAGGACTGATGGGTTAAAAGCTTTACTGTAGAAATTCACCTCAGGCTGTTGGATGTATGAACACATATAGGTTGAGCTAATATGATCTTCTTCCTCTATTCATGACAGCACTTTGATAATGGAGCGACAGGTTTGTCACGTTACATCATGTGTATCGTGCTGAAATGAATACGTTCTTTACTTAAAAGAGGCTTTTATTACTGACATTGTGGTGACAGTGTCTCTGAGGCTACTGACATTTCCACTCAACAAATAATCATCTGGAATGAGATGGAAATGCTGGGAATTGTGTCATCTGTGGAGGGGAACACTGGTTAAAGTTTGACCATGTCGGATAGTCTTGCATGGGATTTAGTGCGTTTGTGTATTGTTAAGGTAAAGTCTTGAACTCAAATTACGGGGAAATCATTTTGAAGATTGTCGTGAGATTGATTGTGTAATGATCGGGTTTCGTTCATTACACAATAAAAAAAAATCAAAAAAAAATGCATTATTGTAGGATACTTAATATATGCTGGTGTTTTTGCATTTGAATTTTCAAAATATATATCTTCTTTTAATATATGAGAATTATGCTTAATCTTCTTAATCGTGTGTTGTGTGTGTGTGTGTGTGTGTGTGTGTGTGTGTGTGTGTGTGTGTGTGTGTGTGTGTGTGTGTGTGTGTGTGTGTGTGTGTGTGTGTGTGTGTGTGTGTGTGTGTGTGTGTTGTTGTGTGTGTGTGTGTGTTGTGTATTTTTGAGCATTTCATTTAAAATTTTTCACTATTTTTTATTCCTTCAAAACCTCTTAAATAACATTCTAGGAAGAATATTACCCAACTTTCACAAGAAAAAAAATGAATTATATTTAGCATAAAGGCAACGAAGCCTGCTTTAAGATCATTAAAGATATACTGCATTCTGACAGTAATGAGAATTTGAAAGGTTTGCTCAATTGTCATTAAAATAATGTAAAATTATTAATTTATTTTTATATATTGATTTCATGCATTAAGCAAACTTTGCAAGTGTTCATATATATTTGTGTGTGTGTGTGTGTGTGTGTGTGTGTGTGTGTGTGTGTGTGTGTGTGTGTGTGTGTGTGTGTGTGTGTGTGTGTGTGTGTGTGTGTGTGTGTTGTGTACTTTTCGTTTATCTCCTCATAATAAATAGAAATCGAAATAAATGTATATTGTATACAGCCATTCCACCTTGAAATATCCATGTTGCTCTTCAAATGTCAGACTCAAACATTAATGGCACCAATTTAGTCTCACTTTTCCTCTCTGAACTCTCTTTCCTTTTCACTCTCTTTCTCTTCCCTCTCTTTCTCTTTCATGCATTGCCCCTCTCCCAAAACCCCTTCAGGCTGTCTTGGCCCGGTCTGCTCGTGGGGTGGGGGTTGTTTATGTATGTGAGTGATGTGTGTGTGTGTGTGTGTTTTGGGGAAGGGGGTGGTTGGTTTAGCCTCCTCCCTCTTCACCAAACAGTCCAGCACACGGCACAATTCAGCCATTCACACACAACAAGAGTAAGACTACAATATAGTCAGCACTGAGAATACACATGCACATCCTATTCATAACCTCACACACTATTGCAAACAAACGATCAGAGAGCCAGAAAGCGTGTATTGAGAGGAATCTCATTCATCTGATGATGTTTAAGACTGAAAGTATGCAGTCATTGTAGTCAATCTGTATGTGTAATGTGACCGTTAATGTACAATTAAAGACATTTATTAAACATTTTATTGATTGTTTTAGACTAGTTGTTTAGTGTAATCTAGATTTTACTTGTAGCATTCAAATGATTTTTCTTCCAAATAAGTTAAAAAATGTGTTCTCTATTGATGCTTGAAGTGTGATTCTAAACTGTCTGAAAAAAAGTCACGTTTCACAAAAAGTAAGGAAAACATATTATCTATATATAGCTTGAATTATTCTATGTGAATTAAATTATTATAATAATATATAAGATAATATAATTAATTATATATAATATATATTTTTATATATTAATATATATATTCTTGATGAATTTTTTTGTGAAATTCACCCATGCTCTCAGAAATGTAGAGGGAAACTGAGAATCGAGGTGATTTGATTACAGATGTTGATGAACTGTTGGCTGTATAAACTCCATCTATTTCAGCTGCATATTCTCAATATGACGTGACAGTATTTTACACAAAGAGCCACTGTACCGACACACAACCACACACTAACAGACGCACAACTGTCTTACCTTGAGTGAGTCTGCTTGAGCATGAAGAAGGTGTTTTATTCAGTGTCCAGTGGGAACTATAGGAGAGAGAGTGACGGAGAGCAGCCGGGAATGTATTGACAGGGCAAATATTTGGAAGAGTATCCGTTTGTGTTTTAGTTACGTGAGGGTTTGTTTTCACCAAGTGGTCCTTTCTTCCACCTAAACCTCATAGACATATGTGAATGAATGGATAAAGGAATAAGTGATTTTGCTTAAGTGTAACTGTTGAGTTTTACATGCACACATCTGGTTTTATTAGATGGTAACAGTTAGTTCAAGGTTGATGAAGGTAGGATTTGTTTGCCTTTTTTCGGAGTGAGTGTGAATCATTGGCCCTAATAACCTCTCTCTCTCTCTCTCTCTCTCTCCTCTCTCTCTCTCTCTCTCTCTCTCTCTCTCTCTCTCTCTCTCTCTCTCTCTCTCTCTCTCTCTCTCTCTCTCCTCTCTCTCTCTCTCTCTCTCTCTCTCCTCTCTTCTCTCTCCTCTCTCTCTCTCTCTCTCTCTCTTCTCTCTCTCACTCTCTCTCACTCCCTCTCCACTCCACACACACACACACACACACACACACACTTCCTGTTGCCTGATTTAAACCAGTTGAGGGTTGTATGTCATGAGTCACGAGGGCTGTATTAGATGAAACACTGTTTAGTTTAGTTGATTAAGGTTTTAGTCCATTACTAGTTCTACCGAAACTAGTCAAACACCCTATTTGCCATAAAAAGCTAGGCTGTCTGAAAACTAAGATGTGTTTTACTTAGACTGATTATATAGAATATCATTCTCTGTATTGATATGTTTAAGTCTGATGGCCAGCATTATTAGCAAATATTTAGTGGCCCAAAATACTGCAGTGATTTTGTGTGGTCGCCATTTGTATTTCAAATTGACTTCATTGAAGCCTACAAGAACTCTTTGTACTTCTCCCCTCCACTCGATTATTTAAAAAAGCAATTATTTTTGTCAGAGTAGAATTCTGCATTATCCAAACCATCATTATTGATTGTTATATTATATTATATATTTAGTGGTTAATTTATTTGAAGATGTGTGACCTCCAAACCTGTGACATGTGTCAGTGCACAGTTTTATTGCTTTTGAACGTACTTTATTTCCAAAATTTTTTTAATTACTTAGTGTAATATGTGTCTCTGTGTGTTTTCTCAGGTACATGACGGATGGGGGATTGAGTCTGTATACGCGGCGCATTGAACCGGATGCCGGATGGAATGGCAATGGTCCGGGAAAGTCTGCAGCGTAATGCCTCCACCGGCCAGGGAGACGCCGACAGGTACCTTATTCCACTTCCGTTTGTCTTACACTGATTGATTCACTATGATAAGCCTATTATAAGTGTTATATTTGAAGTATATTTTAGATCTAGCGGGATGGTTTCCACAGCAAATTGTGTACATACGTCACTCGCCCGTGCGTGACTCGTCGTTTCTGTAAATAGAGAAAAGTGTCTTCAAGGGTACCTATTATGCCATTTAAAATGTTCCTAATGTTGTTCTGCGAGTCCCCAACAACAGTTTTACATGCATGCAATGACAAAAAACACTTTTGTTGTCTTATAATATGCATTTATTTTTACCTGATTTGCTCACCGACTCCCTAATGATTCGCTTGACGACTCATTTTTCAAACCCCGCCTTTGCGTGACGCTAATCTGTGGTGATTGGTCAGACGACCCAGTCAGTTATTGTTTGCGTTAACCCAAAGCTTAAACATATTGATAAAGCACTGCAGTACTACAATACGCTCTATTCTTTATGACAACTCCAATAACAACGACAAACATTTTACATATTTCAAAAAACACACACACAGACCTAAGCGCTGAGCGTAACTATGAAGGTAAATTAGTAGCAAAACTCGAGAGGCACGTAGATGTGAATTTGAGAACCTGTATAATAAATATTCGTACTTGTACGCGAACATTTACACTCACAGCTCCGATGTGAAAACCTGTAAAATAAAAATCTGAACTTGAACGCTGAGATTTGCACTCGCAGACAAGAGTCACAAACCTGTATTCTGAATTTGAAGCTGCAGACAAGTAGTCATAAATGTGTATAATGCCATTCACAGAAATACAATGACAGTCACAAACATGTAATATATATTTGCATTTATTCTTACGTTCACATTCGCAGTACAACCTCAAATTGGCATCATCATTAGTATGGTGTTTACTAAGTTTGATAATATCCTTTATTTCTTTTAATATCAGTCTAATGCATTAAACCATGTTAGCGTTTTAGAACATCCACGAGGAGGCGGGTTTCGTGACATCATCGCGAACAATAGAAGTCCCATTTCATTGGCTAGGCGCCAACCAATAAAACGGCTCCTTTGAACCCCCCCTCTCCCCCCCCCCCCACTCCCCTCTCTCGCCGCCAGAGTTACAAGTGCACAAGTTTTGCACCTCGTATATCGCGAAAAGAGTAGCAAAAGTCAAGGCGCGAAATTTGAACTTGCAGTGACAGATTTGAGAAGTTGCAAGTGCCAATTTGAGGTTGTTCTGCGAATGTGAACGTAAGAATAAATGCAAATATATATTACATGTTTGTGACTGTCATTGTATTTCTGTGAATGGCATTATACACATTTGTGACTACTTGTCTGCAGCTTCAAATTCAGAATACAGGTTTGTGACTCTTGTCTGCGAGTGCAAATCTCAGCGTTCAAGTTCAGATTTTTATTTTACAGGTTTTCACATCGGAGCTGTGAGTGTAAATGTTCGCGTACAAGTACGAATATTTATTATACAGGTTCTCAAATTCACATCTACGTGCTCTCGAGTTTTGCTACTAATTTACCTTCATAGTAACTGGCACACACACACACACACACACAGCTTGGAGACCTAAGCTGCGTTGAGCGTAACTGACACACACACACATACACACACACACACACACACACACACACACACACACACACACACACACACACACACACACACACACACACACACACACACACACACACACACACACACACACACACACACACACACACACTTATTGAGCATGCTACAAAACCCATAAAAGCAACAATTATTAACAGTACTTACTAGGGATGTAACGATTCACTCAACTCACAATGCGATACGATTCACGATACTGGTTTCACGATACGATTTTCTCACGATTTTTTTAACAAGTGATTAATTTAAGAAATTATAAATGAAAAAGTGTCCCTTTTATTATTTCTCAGACAAAATGCTGCACATTTCTTTTTAATTTTAAAATATATTTGTCAAATAAAAAAACTACACTGAAATTAAAAAAAATCCCTTCAAGGTTGTTTCAACAGTCTTTGTGTCTGTCTGGTCAAGAGGGTGGACACTGGTACCTTCACACACTCAGTAAAAGACTATGTAAAATTAGTACCACATTTAGAGGGGTTTTAATTTTGTTATAATTTGTATCATTACACTAGCAAGAGTAAAAAAAAAAAAAACACATTTAGAAAAATATGCCATAACCATCAACAAATTATACATATAAAAAATATATATCCATGTACACATTTAGAGAAAGAGATAGTAAAATAAATACAACACCTGGTTGCCACGGAAACACTGATGCACCTTGTGATCTCCGTGGCTCTCGCACTTGTCTTATTAATGCCTTTTACATGAAAACGGAGGTGACTTGTGCTTCTCACGGTGGTGATTATTATTAGTCTACGGAAAGTCAAAATGCCGCCACACCTCCGATTTGAATGAGTCAACGTCAACATCTACGCTTGCCGTCGCCGTGTGTTTGACGGCGCGTGCACAACAGTCTATTATGGCGCACACTGGCGCGGCGCGAGCGGAGCAAACCAAGCGTTTTCCGTTCATTCGTATGGAAGTTGAGCTTGGCTCACACAAGCTCAAGTTCCATGAATGAAGTAAAAACACTCGCTAGTTTCGCGCAAGCGAGGTTCACAACTTCACAATAGGCTACAGTAAACGCCCCTGTTGTTTAAAATGTGTATCGCGATTCGTTTAACATTGCAACCGATTTGAATCGTCACACATTTGTATCGATTTTCAACCGGTTGCGAGTGAATCGTTACATACCTAGTACTTACAGGTTGTGATTCGGAGGATGAAGCCGATCCAAATAAACTTGGTACTAAACGTTCCTTCAGTATCAACCGACTCGCGAATCCATGAAAGCATTTATGTTTGTAAAGGAATCGTCATTAAAATAACGCGAACACAGCTCAAGTTGGCTATACTTGTGTGGTATAGTTGTAAATATAAACTCTAGCCACTGATTCTTCACATGCTTGTCCCTGGGCAGTGAAAAAAAAGTTCGCTTTTGATTCGCACTTCAGAACAGAGTCTAGTCGACATGTTGTTTTCACTGTTTTCTGGCGCGCGCAATGAGTGGGCGTATCTTATTCAAATAACTTGCACAAGTGACGTACGAAAGTTAGAGAAAATGCATCGTTCGTCTATCGATTCATATCAGCGACTCAGAGTCGACTCTTACTTTTGAGAGACAATAACTTTGTATACGTTGGACTTTCATATTTAAAACTTTGCAGGAGGTTTTTGTTCACTTAGATCTATGTTACACACTACATGAAGGGCAATTTTCAAAAATCCATGATAGGTACCCTTTCAGCTTCTTTGATGCGTGTCTGGTGTAGTGATGGCAGATGTTAGTTGTCACAACGAGCGAGAAAGTTTGAAAGTCTCCTGGCAAGAAGAGAATGACAGAGCTCGTAATAAAACAAGAAATCAACATTGGCTTGGATTTTCGGAGATGCACAGAAACTGAGGGACTTGTAATATTTTTGAAAATGAGAGGTTTTTTTATTACTCGGCAGGTAAGGTATCTTATTTAACTGATACATTTCCATATGTTGCTCTCTAACAGAGTTCATTGTAAAGCATTGTCTATTGTGAAGGGTCATTTTGGTTGTAGCGCTGTGCTGGAATTGATTTTTAAGGAAGTACCGAGTCTATTAATGAGTAAAGCTAGTCAGTTTGAGATCCTTTCCATCTAAACTGGTTAAGCCTAGTTGTGAATGTTTTATGAACAGTGGATAACCATATTAATCCACATAGTCACACAGAGCCGAAGCACAACCAAAACGATTTTCTTCCGTAAAATGCATGCAGTTTTAGTTTCTTTTTACCGCCAGAGGGCCAAAAGTTGCATAGAGTACCTTTAAAGTCTGCATGAAATGGAAGTTGAGAGACTTTTCTCTCCTGTTGTGAGATATATCTGAGTGAAACGCTTCTCGAATAAAAGGCGGGTCTTGATTTTGTCTATGGGAAATTGATTGGATGGTTGTGGTTTGCTATTGCTGTGATGTCATGAGTAACAGGTTGTCCTGCACCAGTAAATATCATCAGATAAGATTATTTTAAAACTGCATAATCATAATATCAGCTTCTGTAGCAAATCATGTTTAACTGCTTTGTCTGAATGCAGTCCTATCACAGCTGCATTGGTTTTACAGGCTGCTCGGGGTTTCCTGAGGTAAGTCCTGTACTGGTGGCTCTGGTTGTTGATGGCTGATGACAAGCTCCATTAAAGAAAATAAAAGAAAATAGGTCTTCTATTGAGTTGAGCTTGCACAGACCAGTAGCTTTCGAAAGAAAGAAAACAACTGAAATGATGGCTTGTCACCACAACCCTCTCTGCTGCAGATCTATGTTGTCGTGTGTGGGTGTAACCCTGCAGAGTGGGTACAACTGCCCCCTTTTAAACTATGATATTTAATTAGCATGTGTATTTATATGTATTTGAGTCATTAGCTGGCAGAAAGACAGATGGGTGCTTGAACCAGAGATGCCATTCATTCTGGTATTACGTCACCACATTTAGTTCTTCTGCTAGATGGGAAAGTACGTTTTAGATTGTTGAAAATATTTTGAAGATTGTGCTTTTTTTATTGCTCCGCTTTTTAAAATCATATCATGTGCAATATATTACTATTGAATATATTTCACATCCAAAGGGAATTCAGTTTGTGGTCACCAGCATATAGCAGCTGCCCAAATGACATGCTCATTTAGATGCAGCTGTTATACAATGAACAGAATTTTGTTGAACGCACATTAGCAAATCAAAATCATTGCTGCAATGAGTAAATTAAAATTATTATTGTTCACATGTTGAGTTTCTCAAAATACCTTAACAACTACATACCCTGGCAACCACACATAACATATGTCGCGAGTTCTGAAAAAGCCTTTTTTTTTGTCTGAAAATTTATGAAAATTAATTAAAAATAACAAAATTAAGAAAAAAACTGTTCATATTAAAGTAAGGCTCTATACTTTTAATATATATATTTTTTTTTACTTTTCTGGCTGGGTTTTTTTCTCTGTAGTTTTTTTGGTGATGTTTATTTGTTGTTTGCAATACTTTTTTTGTAGTACTTGTTTTAATACAGTATACATCATGGCATAATTTCGTAATGTACAATGACTGAACTGATTTGAATTCCCTTCTTTGCACCAGAACAAAAGATCTTGTTTATGTGTTGGACCATATGCATGGATCTAATAAATGCTCATGCTGCTTTTGAATAGCATCAAGGCTGTTCAGAGACATCAATCTATTGTGTTACATATAATTGCATTTGGCCATTTCACACTAAATTATTGTGTTTATTATTCAATATTTGGTAGGATACTGGGCAGCGTTTACCTGTAGGGTTACCCATATACATATAAATATATTAGGGCTGTGAATCTTTGGGTAGGCAGCGAATCGATTCAATTCACGATTCATAGGTTTTCGATTCGATTCAAGGACGATTTTTGCAAATTCAGAAAGATTCGATTCGATGCGATTCACATTAAAATTCGATGTGATTCGATTAATTCGATTCAATTCTTCATTTTTTATATGCATTCATAGGATTATTTAAATGCTTCCCCCAATGGGTCTTAGTCAGGGTGTGAATTATACAGCGGCCTTCGGGGGTCAGAGAGTGAAAAACAAAACAAAAAACAACGACATTTTGTCTATTGTTAACGTTAGTTCATGTTAGTTTTTAATTAATCTATTATTATAAAAAAAAAATCCAAAGCCTATAAATTAGCATTTGTCAGTGTTGGGAAAGTTCATTTTCTACATGAACTAGTTCAAAGTTCAGTTCACAAATTTTAAAATGAACTAGTTCAGTTCATAGTTCATACGTCAAAAAATGAACTAGTTCGTAGTTCTTTTTTCCCTTATTGCTGCGTGCTGCTTCTTTTTTTAATTATTGCCACAGCCCATATACAACCACAGACACCAATTATTTTATCGACTGGCAAAGTTTGCACAGAAATGTAAGATTTTTCCCATCCTCACCGACCTTGTCATAAAACTCGTTTAAATGATCATACGACGCCTCCTCGCTCGCTGCTTTGTCGACTACATAGGCTACATGCTGCTTTTTGTTTTGATGACGCATGCGGCGGTGCGTGCGACACAGGTGGCTGATGTTGCCAGATTGGGTGTTTTTTTCGCTACATATTAAGGCCTGTTTACGGTGTGTTTTAGCCGGGTTTTCGCCTGGAAGGCTCTATAGAAATCTGGCACCCTATTGAACGTGAGAGAGCGTGCGTTCACAGACACCAGAATGAACGCGTTCACAGTATGGTTCATCAGGCAGTAGCCTAATTCAGTACGTTCAGTTCACGTTCGCCCAAAATATGAACGAGTTCATATCGTTCATTGAACGCGTTCAGGCACAACACTGGCATTTGTAGAAATGTAAACCAAGATTTAAAAAGGCTTTAAGTATTGTTAGTTCATCATGCATCAGAGCTCAAACATGGACTGCTCAAAAATCTGTAGATGAGAGCTATGGGACCGAGCGCGAGCGAAATCCAGTGAAAGATGGTAAGAGTGCAGCGAGTGAAGGAGAGCTGTGAGGACGCGAAATGACAGCGCACAACGCCTCATTAATTCGCGCATGTAGTCATTTAATGTTTATATGTTTTAAAGCACTGAATCGCAAATTATTCGATTCTTAGCATTTTAAATCGATTTTTTACCGAAATAAACGATTCACGATTCAAAATACACGTTTCAAGATCGATGCATATGCATCGTCAGGATTTGTAATCGATGCATCGAGAAAACGAATGAATCGTTACACCCCTAAAATATATGCACCCTTCACTCACACTAAAGTGTGTCTTGTTAGGACTCGACCACAGGACGAGCACATGGGGGAATTCCTCACTATCTTTCCCGTCTCTTTATAGTCCCGTCCCCTCATTTTCTCTCGGCCCCCCTCAGACTCCACACATGAGAAGAAATGTACAGCACGATGATAAAATGAAATAATATGGGTGTTTCTTGCAGCATAAATAGCCTCCCTCTATTTTGGACGCTTCCCCTCCCTCTTTTCTGAGAACAAGTCCCCTCCACTGCGCTGAGGATGTTGTGGTTAACCTCCAGGCTTTAAACATCTACCACTGTCTCTGCTGCCCTGAAACTCATCCATCTCTCTCTCTCTTTGTTTCTTTCTTTCAGCCAGATCTATTTGTTATCTTCTTCTTTTTTGTTCTGCAACCCAATCATCCTTCCTCATTTCCACCACCCTTTTACCACACAGCACATTAGTCGTTTCGTCTTTTCCCTCAGTGCACATTAGGTCATGGGAGCTTCTCTGTGAATTCAGTATCAGAAGTTGTTGTTTTTTCCCATTTTATGATATGGGGAAGTAAATGGGACAAAATTGTTAGATGTTAAAGCAAGCAGGTCGTATGGCATTTCGGTAACGCTTCCTTTCACAGTACAGTACTTACAGTGTACTTACCTAGAAAGTACTGGCTAATATAAGGTTATTACCCAGTAATTGTAGTTACTAAAATAAGTACATAGTATTTACATGGGTAACAGGACTGTAAAAGGAAGCGTTACCGGCATTTCTTCCATGACATTACTTTGTTTTCACTGTTTGGATTAGAGAGATACACAGGAATTTATGTTAAGGACTTGATTCAGTGTATTTTAATTGGATAAGTATTACATTTTTGTAGCATTTTATTGTTTTTTTGTCACTTATGTTTATCATAATTTAGTTTTTCTTGATCATTGCTTAACAATATTTTATTTTTTAAAACAAATGCATATTAAATAATTCTATGACAACATCATTATCCCCATATCTTCTTGTAAAACCCAATTACAGGGATAGTTAGGGATAGGGATAACAATTAAAGGGATAGTTCACCCAAAAATGTAAATTCCTTTACTCACCCACATGTCATTCCAAACCTGTAAGACTTTTGTACCTCTTCAAAACCCAAGTGAGGATATTTTTAACTAAATCTGAGAGCTTTCTGTCCCTCCATTGCCGGCTACACAACTACCACTTTAATGCTTCAAAAATGTCATAAAGAGATTGTAAAACGAATCTATATGAATTGAAATAAAAGCTGTTCGTCATATATTTGTGTCATATAGATTGTGTCTTTTCAGAAAATTTTGACTAAACCGTATGGATTCATATGGATTAGTTTTAAGATTTTCATGTTTTACCTCAATCAAAAAAATTTTTTTTGTCATTGCATACATGTAAAACTGTTGTTGGGGACTCCCAGAACAATATTAGGAACATTTTAAATGCCATAATAGGTGCCCTTTAAAATCCTCTTTTCCAATATATGGCCCCATATGGAAATAGTAAATATCACCACATGATGCTCCTCACGACGTGATGATATTATTTACAGCTCATATAATTAACTATGAATCATCACGTTATTTTGTAGTTCACTAAGAGGGGGAAACATTTCACAAGTTCCTGGCGTCTCCTGTTTTAAATAACACTTCTGGCAGGAGTGCAGATAAAAGAGAGAGAGATAACATGAGCGAGGCCCTGGGAATAACACAGCTTCTCTGCCACATGTTTGAGTGGAGGAGCTTTTTAAGGTCAGAGCACTTCAGATGACCCCGTTCTGACCTCTGGACAGGCATTCAAACTGTAGTGTAGACTTCTGAGACTGTGAGAAGATTGAAGTGTAGGAAAGAGAGAGACAGAGGTGTCTTACATTTTCCTGGGCAGGTGCAGTGGATCTCTGTGCATGTGATCGTCTTGTGTGATGTTGTACGATCCTCCTTTCCTCCAACCATCAGTCTGATCTGTCCACAGCACACCTGTGCAGCCGGAAGACACCTGGGGATTTAGGGCCTCCAATCTCTCCCATCTGTGTGTGTGTGTTGATGTGGGTGTCCTGACTGGGGCCTCTGATATACACGTGGTGATGAGCTGAGTTTTTTTTTTTTTTTTTCTCAGATGCCAAGAGTTGAAAAATGTTCCACTTTGTGTAAATCACAATCACTTTTTACCCGACCGTCCAATCGCAGTGGCTAAAAAACGCTTTGGTGGACACAAGGCCTTAGAGACTTCTTTCAAAAATCCTACTGACTCCAAACTTTTCAACGGTAGTGTATTTATGAAAAGACATTTTAATGATAAGTGTCTACTTCTACATTTTCCCCTTCTACTTTTTCTGATCTAGCCCTGAAAAAGAGGATTTTTTTCCTTCTTGCTCGCAGATCTGTCAAGATTTCTAGTGCCTGAGAAAAACTTTGGTGTTCAGAATGAACACATGCCCTCGGAAACAAGGAATCTGGAGATTTAAGTTTAGGATTTGCAGCGTTTAGAAAGCAGAGCAAGTGATGAGTGACTTTTATGTAATACTCAAACTGGATATATCAAGGTTTATTTGCATGTTATCAGTTATTTTTAGGAATAGTAAAAAGAAATAGAGCTGGTAGTAATATACAGAGACACGTCATCATTCCTTCTACTTATATGCTGATAGAGAGATTGTATGAGATGCATTTAACAGATGGATCTGTTCTTCTCAGTGTAAATGATATGGTGTAACATAAACTCCACTTATGGGGATCTTCATCACAGTATTTCATGTGTGTGTGTCGCTGTTTATATGCATTAGTCTGCACATTTAAAGTGTGATTACACACACACCACAGGTAACTGGATCAACATGATGGTCATGCTTAAGCATTCAAAGCAGGCAGACCTCATGACCAGATACAGAGAAACGCTAAGCATCTCACATACAAAAATACACACGATTCCTTCAGGCCATGAGGAAAGCTCTGTTGCTAAGGAGAGTCGGGCAGATGAGTGTGTGTTTGTGTGTGTGTGTGTGTGTGTGTGTGTGTGTGTGTGTGTGTGTGTGTGTGTGTGTGTGTGTGTGTGTGTGTGTGTGTGTGTGTGTGTGTGTGTGTGTGTGTGTGTGTGTGTGTGTGTGTGTGTGTGTGTGTGTGTGTGTGTGTGTGTGTGTGTGTGTGTGTGTGTGTGTGTGTGTGTGTGTGTGTGTGTGTGTGTGTGTGTGTGTGTGTGAGTGTGAGAGAGATGGGGGGGATGTGAGTGCTAAATTCAATACATATGTGTTTGTGTAGGTGCTGGACTTGAAGTGTTTTTTGCTAGAGAAAGATAATCATGATAGAATCATTCAAAACTGAATAATTTTTTTTGAACTGGCTCTTATTAATTTCTTGATCAAAATTGACTCTCTTAACTGTAACTTTTTTGGGAGTTTATATATCTATGTGTAAGTAATAGTTCTGTCATCACATTTAAATATGTTACATTTACATTACTTGTATGGACTCACACTCATCTTGTCATTTCCAACTTTTTTCTTCTGTGGTTTTCCATGCAGTGCAATTCAATGGAAAAGCACCAAAAAAAATTACACAGGCTATATTTCAAGTGTTCTATAGCTTTGACATGAGCAAATGTAATGTCAACGATGAGACATGAAAACCAATTATAGTCAATTCCATTCAGTGTTGGGGAAATTTATTTTTAAAAGCCATGCGTTAAAATATTGTGTTACTCCCTAAAAAAGTAACTAATTGCGTTACTTAGTTACTTTTTGTGGAAAGTAATTCCTATTCTTCAGCATGAGAAGATCGTTCAACAATAAAAATAAAACAAATGTGATGTTTATCCAAGTAATTTCTGCTTATATGTTTGAATTACATCATCGAAAGTCAGCAGCAAAGACATTGGTTAATTTAAAAAGTAATGCGTTACTTTACAAGTTACTTAAAAAAGTAATCGGATTACAAACATGAACAAACCTGGCACAACATGTCTAGAACATGAAGGACATTTGAGAGGGAAGATTTTCAGCAAATAAGGACTTAAATTCCAATCTGTTCCTCACATGGCTCTCTCTTATGGATTGCTAATGCACAAGTCATGTGGAACGCCTCAAAACATAGCAAATATTTGTTGAACTTCAACAAAGCATGCATTACATTTCTGGAAACATTTTGAAGTGAATATTTAAACGAATCAGCGAATCAGTTCAAATGAACCGTTTAATTAAAACGGATTTGTTCAAATGAATTGGACCAACTCTAAATCAAAGTCTCATGGTAAAAGAGATCTTTATTTATGAAACAAATTGGTGAAATCGTGCATGTAAAAAGGGGGAAAAACGATAACCACAGACGAAAGAATAAAAAGCCTGTTTGACCTCTCATCGTTTTGTTGTCAGAGAGAGCTTTGTCATTCTCTTACCGCAGAGCTGAGCATGGAAAGGTCTGGAATGCCCCAAACGGTTTGGGACGTAACGGTCTTCTTAAAATCCTGCCAGTTAACCTACTCCACCCCACACACACACACACACACACACACACACACCACACACACACACACACACACACACACACACACACACACACACACACACACACACACACTCTCTCGCCTGGTTTAACCCCGACTCTCGCTTCCCTGAGAAGTGGTTAAAAGCCATATAATCAGTATCTTAATGTATATTTTAGTAGAGATTTTGCTATATATATAGTTTTTTTTCTTCTTTTTTTTACAGTATCTTTATTTTTATTTAGTTATTTTTATTCTAGCTTTTCTATATCTGTCAATATATGTTTGGTCTATGGCAAAAATTCAGGGAAAACTGTATAAAATGTTTGTATAAAAAGTATTATTATAATTATAATTATTATTAAAATAAATAAATGTTTAAATTTGACATTACTGTATTATTTAAATACTAGTTGGAATCATGAGATCTATCTATCTATCTATCTATCTATCTATCTATCTATCTATCTATCTATCTATCTATCTATCTATCTATCTATCTATCTATCTATCTATCTATCTATCTATCTATCTATCTATCTATCTATCTATCTATCTATCTATCTATCTATCTATCTATCTATCTAATCCATCTCTAATCCATCTCATTTTTGAAAACCCTTGTTCTAAAAAAAAGCAAAGGGCATTTTGGGTAACTTGATTGGACCCAGACAGAACATGCAGCATTTGTATTTTCTATTTTTTTTTCACTGGATATTCTGAAGATTTCTGTAGAAATAATTTAAATATGGTAAAAATATGGCTACCAACTCATATTGGTAGCTGAAAGCATAATAACACAATTATTTAGCAAAAACTTGCCATGCGCGTAGGGGATACAGTGTGTGAATGATGGCTGTTGTGATTCTCAGTTATACAGTTTCTTTGATAACCATCAAGATTTGTGTGTGTGTGTGTGTGTGTGTGTGTGTGTGTGTGTGTGTGTGTGTGTGTGTGTGTGTGTGTGTGTGTGTGTGTGTGTGTGTGTGTCTGTGTGTGTGTGTGTGCATCTGTGTGCGTCTGTGTGTGTGTGTGTGTGTGTGCGCTGAAGTCAGTGACATCACCCTGCAGGTTTTAGTGGAGGTGCTGTTTAAGCAGGTCTGCTGGTTAGCTTGTGTGCTGCTGGACACAGTAATGGCAGGGTAGTGAGCCAGAGAGAAGCCCTCATTCAAGCTCACTCAAAACGCTGATCTCTAATTAGCATCCAAGACCCAGTAGGTGGTTCCTGCATGTGTGTGTGTGAAAGCGAGAAAGTGTGTGTGTTTGTGTAAATGTGTGCGGTTTTTTGTCCTCCTGGCCTCCATTATCACTGTCTCTTTGTCCTTCTCACGCTCTGTTTGTCTGTGTGTCGATGTGTGTGAATGTGATTGAGCGTTTCTCTGGGTTCCTGATCTATTGCGAATCCAGCGATCTGCAGGGTTAAAACGTCCCTCTCAAGGATCAAATTACCAGAGAGAAACAGACAGAGAGAGAGAGAGTGACAGGAGGCAGAGGTTTCAGGGAATACATGGATTGTCGTGCAAGTTAAGAAAGGAGTGAGGAATAAATACAGCAAGAAGGAACTTTTTTATAAGTTTGCTTTTTGAACATTTAAGATCATGAGGCATCTTTTCCCTGAAATCAATCTCCTTATTCCCTCCCCGGCTACCGGCAGTCACGGACATCGAGTCAGGTAGAGTGTGTTATGTGTGTATTATGTGTGAGATTTCAGGAAAAACAGTGTGTGTTCTTTAACACACACAGTGCAGAGCAAAATGAGTTATAGATTTGTAGTTTGATCTTCTGAAACAAGCTCTTTAGGGTTTATAGGAGGCTGTGTGGGCATCTGTTAAGACTTACTCAAGGCAGAGTTTGGTTTAAGGGATTTCTTTCAATCAAAGCCAGTCTATATGGGATCTATGGAGACATCAGCGCTGCTTTTTGAGACTTAAGATTTCTGTCTGCAGTCGTGTCATAGAGAAAGTTTACATGATAAAAGCATTTATACTAAACTTTGATGCAGAGGTGTCATCAACATGCAGCAAAAAACAAGAAAATGATAACAAAAGTATGTTGTTGCACTCTCATGATGGATGGATGGATGGATGGATGGATGGATGTTGCACTCTCATGATGGATGGATGGATGTTGCACTCTCATGATGGATGGATGGATGGATGGATGGATGGATGGATGGATGGATGGATGGATGGATGGATGTTGCACTCTCATGATGGATGGATGGATGTTGCACTCTCATGATGGATGGATGGATGGATGGATGGATGGATGGATGGATGGATGTTGCACTCTCATGATGGATGGATGGATGGATGGATGTTGCACTCTCATGATGGATGGATGGGTGGATGGATGTAGCACGCTCATGATGGATGGATGGATGGATGGATGGACGGATGGATGAATGTTGCACTCTCATGATGGATGGATGGACGGATGGATGTATGTTGCACTCTCATGATGGATGGATGGACGGATGGATGTATGTTGCACTCTCATGATGGATGGATGGACGGATGTATGTATGTTGCACTCTCATGATGGATGGATGGACGGATGGATGAATGTTGCACTCTCATGATGGATGGATGGATGGATGGACGGATGGACGGATGATGGATGGATGAATGTTGCACTCTCATGATGGAGGATGGAGGATGGATGAATGTTGCACTCTCATGATGGATGGAGGATGGACGGATGGATGGATGGATGGATGGATGAATGTTGCACTCTCATGATGGATGGATGGAGGATGGATGGATGAATGTTGCACTCTCATGATGGATGGATGGATGAGGATGGATGGAATGGATGGATGAATGTTGCACTCTCATGATGGATGGATGGATGAGATGATGTGCACTCTCATGATGGATGGATGGATGGATGATGGATGGATGGATGGATGGATGGATGAATGTTGCACTCTCATGATGGATGGATGGATGGATGGATGATGTTGCACTCTCATGATGGATGGATGGATGGGTGATGGGAGGATGGATGAATGTTGCACTCTCATATGATGGATGGATGGATGGATGGATGAATGTTGCACTCTCATGATGATGGATGGATGGAGGATGGATGGATGGATGAATGTTGCACTCTCATATGGATGGATGGATGGATGGATGGATGAATGTTGCACTCTTATGATGGATGGATGGATGATGGATGAATGTTGCACTCTCATGATGGATGGGATGGAGGATGGATGAATGTTGCACTCTCATGATGGATGGATGGATGGAGGGATGAAGTTGCACTTCAGATGGGGGATGGATGGATGAATGTTGCACTCTCATGATGGATGGATGACGTGATGGATGGGCGGATGGACGGATGGATGAATGTTGCACTCTCATGATGGATGGAGATGGATGATAGATAGATAGATAGATAGATAGATAGATAGATAGATAGATAGATAGATAGATAGATAGATAGATAAGAATCACGTGTTCTGTGTGTGGCTGTGTGTTTGCATAGTGTGTGTTTGCACTAGTGTGTGTTTGAGCTAGTGTGTGTTTGTTTGTGTTTTCTTTTGTTGTCATAGTACGGTCTGAATGATGGTGGCCACCCGAGAGCGAGGGACTCTGTTAAAACAGCGATCAGTTTCTCTGGTTAGCCACTGTGACCCTCATCAGATCCAAAAATGTACAGTCATGTACAATATTAAAAGCCCATCATATAGTGTGGGCTTTATAGCTCTGATGTGGTTCAAAAATCACTACTAATGCTGTTTTTTTCCCAGTCTAAAGATGTGTTTCCATGCTGATGAACAGAACTTAAAGTTCCATAACATTCATATCTTTGGAAACAATGGCTCATATAATGTCTAAACCTTATTTTTATCTCTCTTTCAGTTGGGATGACAGCAGTTCGGTCAGCAGTGGGATCAGTGATGCGATTGATACTGATGACATCAACACCAGCTCCTCCATAAGCTCTTATGCCAACACCCCCGCCGCATCCCGTAAGGCCCTGAATGGACAGGTATGACCCGCACACAACACACATACCATTACAGCATTACAGTATGTATTTATTTATGAATATTAACTTTACATGTCTGTGCATGCGCCTTTGTGTAAAACCTGATAGTTTTAAATCTTAAAAGGCACCAAACTCTATAAATATTACTCAGCTAAACTCGTACAGAAATGTAGTGTATAGAAAATGTTGCATCTTCTGGCTTTGTTAGAGATGCAGCTGTACATTGATGTCAAAAGCATAAACTCTCGCTGTCAGTTGAAACTAGAAATATCAAATATCAAGTTCATCCAGAAAAGATTTATTTACAAAATTGCAATAGTATTTCATAGCATTACTTTTTACTGTATTTTTGACCAAATGAAGGCATCCTTGATGAGCATAAGATACTTACCAACCCTAAACTTTTGAACTGTAGTGTAACTGGACTGCAAAAACAAGTGTTTAGGTTTTTTTTAGTTTTAAGATATATATATATATATATATATATATATATATATATATATATATATATATATATATATATATATATATATATTATATATTATATATATTATTATATATTTAACCCCCCCCCCCCATATAGCATTTATTTGTGATCCAACTACATCTTAAACACAAAGAGGTTGTTCTCCTGTGCTCTGTCTGTCCACCCCCTTTCTTCCTTCTAGTAAACCCCCTTTTTTTCTGTTTACTTGAACCCAACTCTCACATTCCCCTGCTTAAGTCAAGACCCTCATAAAGTGCTAAATAGGTGGAGTTGTGTCAATATTTAAGCCAAAGCAATTGACATGCCTCTTTGCAATAAAACAGTGGAACAAATAAACCTTTTGTAACCAAAAAGCAGATAAGAGCAAATAACTTTGACTTTAGGACTATAATTTCTCATTATATTGAAATGCTAAGTTTGGTAAGTGTGGATGGAATGAAAACCTGCAAAATCTAAAACCACCAAATCTACGTACAATTATACAGGTAATTATAAGGAATATATTGATAACTCAATTCTGAAATTTGGAGTCTAATTACCATATAATATTGATATATTCATAATGTTGGGTATTGTTTTCCATATCCTCAGACAGACACAGAGAAGCATTCAGCAGGCGAACGCAACACTGCTTGGTCCAGCGATGAGGTCAAGAAGTCGGATGGGGGTTTGGATTGTGGCATTAAAATGGATGGAGGTCTGAAGTGGCGGAGGAACCCTTCAGATGTGTCGGAGGAGTCCGATAAGAGCAGCTCTGGACGGAAAACTGCACCCGTCTCTCAGACCGGCTCTTGGAGGAGGGGCATGAGTGCACAGGTGGGCGTGACCGTACCCCGGACCAAAAGTTCAACCGGAACCACTGGATCCGGCGCCATTAAGACACAAGGGACAGGTAGGTGTTCTCTTTCCTAGCGCGTTCTGAAAATATTTCAGCTGTAACTGGTCAGTGGTGTTTTTTTAAAGCATTGAACTCATTGAAAAGTTAAATTTGCAGCTTCACGATTTAATCAAATAAATATACGCACTGCTTGTTTCAGAGTGAATTCTAGCACTGTGTTTTTGTTTTTTACATGATCCATAGTGATCAGTTTCTCTATTTACAATAAAATCTCCACACAAAGTCCATCCATTCATATGGTCTTGAGTTTGAAATGCTTGTAACATACGTTTGGGAATGCAGCATGCACCAAACTTATAACGAGAAGCGCTTATAAACCGACTGTTGTCAACAAAGGAGTAGCTTTAAGACCTTTCCGCCAAAATAAGAGCATGAGAGTTTAACTTTTGAAAATGAATAAAGTACTGCAATTATTATTATATTACAGTTGTACTGTAAAATATTTTTTCTTAAATACCTTTTCTTTTATTTGCAGTGTTACCAATATTTCATATTTGTTTAATATTTTTATTTTGTAATAATAAAAATCATAACAGAAAACAATAATATTTATTATTATTTAGTGTTATTTATAATAAAAAAGCTAGATTTTGCTAAATAAATAAAAGCATTCTTTTTTAATCATTTTTTGTCAGCAATTTTTATTAGTCGTACTGTAAAAAAAAGTATTCTTATTTTTTCTTAACATTTTTTTTAATTTGCACTGAAATATTACAATCGTATTGTAATATTTGTATTTAGTAAGAATAATAATCATAATATAAAATAATAATTATTATTATATAGTCATATTGATATATAATTAAAAAAAACATTTGCCAAAATTGTGCTGCCCTACAAACAAGCACAGCAAATCTAGACGTCTTTTTTTGCGCATTTTTAAATCGCAATTTGATTTTCCCCCCCAAATCATGCAGCCCTAGTTTAATTTAATACACAGTGAAATCCCACACACAGTGTTGACATTATCTGCAAGTTTTGTGCATGATCAACTCTTCCAGCTGTAGCCTTCTTTTTCCCAATAGGTAAAACAGATGACGCTAAGGTCTCCGAAAAAGGCCGTATGTCTCCCTCTTCCAACATCGTCCAGCATTCTTCCTCTGACGCCGGTCGAAGCAGCGGAGACGAAGCCAAGAAAACCCCAGCAGGTCGAGTCCCCACAAGCACATTCGGTTTCAAGAAGCCCAACGGCGTCCACGCTGTGGGAACCACCTCCAGCATCACACTGGTCACGGCGAGCGGCGCCACCATTACCAGCGGCTCCGCCACCCTGGGCAAGATTCCCAAATCCTCCGCACTTCTGGTCGGTGGGAGAGGGTCTTTAAAAGGGGCTGTGGATGGTTTACTGCCCCCTCAGGAGGATGGCTACCTGTCCCCCGGTGCTCGCTCAACACTGCAGTACCGTAGTCTTCCTCGACCGTCCCGCTCCGGAGCCGCGGCCCGCAACGGAAACCGATCGTCCACAAGCAGCATCGAGTCGAGCCTGAGTGCCCGAACACCCGTCCTTACTACCATCGCAGCCAATAAGCAGAGAGATTCTGCTCCTAAAACCAACGGGCACGTAATCCAAGCCAATCAAACGGACAAAGAGAAGGGCGTGACTTCAGAGATTGACAACCTAAGATCAAATCCGATGGTTTCAGGAGGAGGAGCTGCTACTATTCCTCAGACAGCGAGGCAGGGGAACAAGTACAGTGAGGTCTCGTCCCCTACATTGCGAAGGTACAAATAGGGAGAGTGGCCACGGTTCAACATACCACACAGAATTACACCGTCATAAATCTGAGTTTTCATTGACGCTTCCTCAATGAATGGCTCTATTCATCTTACAGTACATAGCCAAACATGTGAAAGATGGAATGAGTTTGTGTAACCTCCTCCAGTTCCATAGTTAGGGTCTTGCTGAAGCTGTTTACTTAATCTGCTTTATGACAGTCATAGATCACGAGTGTTTGGGTGGCTCACGGTTTTTGCTGCTCATGTTATTGATTATTTTAATCTTTTCCCACTATTTTTAAGGATAGAAACATGCTTTTTTCTCTTCGGCCTCATGGGTTGAAAGGGACATAGTGAACATTAAAGATTGGAAATAAAGAGAAGTATGGCTGTGCAAGTATCAATCATATTTAGTATACTTGCACATTCCTCATACTTCAGTGTTTAACTCCTTGTTTGTGTTATGGACTTGATCAGACTTATTTTATTTTTTATGGATGAATTCCCATAGATTTGCATTGAAGGAAAGACCAAGCCATTTAGAGACCAAAAAATGATAGACACAACACCATTCATATTTTTTGTATTAAAAAAGTATTTTGTTAATATACAGTCAAACCAAAAATTATTCAGACACCAGATATACTTTTGTTTATTTTCATTAATACTATTTTTTTTACTAGTGGGTGCACGACACTATAGTTAATTTATGTAAGTGAGGATAGCAAAATAAAGTCAACTGTGACATATTATACCCAACAATTCTTCATACAGTGGACTACCAGTAAAATTTATAAAAATTTCGGACCAAAAAGTATTCAGACACTTTAACCTGATCATGTTTTCTTAAGTGTTTTTTCTTTAATTGCTGTGACCTATTTACACCACAGACTAGGGGTGGAACGGTACACATAAGTCACGGTTCGGTTCATACCTCGGTTCAGACGTCACGGTTCGGTACGATTTCGGTACAATGGAGTGAAAAGCAAAACAAAAATGCAGAAGGCATTTTTATAAATGTCTTAAGCCTTGTATTTTTTAAATAAGTTTTATTAATAAAGGCATAGAACCAGTTTATTTGTAGTGCACTGACAGGAGTTTTATATAATTAGTTAATTAATTAAATTATTAAAAAGATGAAAAGACCTTGAGATATGTTTGGTAATTGTACCTGAATGAATTTAAAATTAATTTGCTCTTTCAGATCAATATATTTGTTTTCCTTCATTTTAGTTAACCCTAACTTTATTCTCATCTGAATTATAAATAATTGATTTCCGTATAAAATAATACTACCTTTAAAAACTTTTGTTAACATTTGTAGGTTACAGTTTGACAAGAGTTTAGAGTGTAACAAAAGCACAATGTTGTGTTTTATTGCAAGTGTACACAAAAGTAAACAGTGAACACTTTGCAGTTTTAATGATGTCCTGTATGAAAAAATGACGGAGTATGTTTCCACTGTGCGATCGCGCACGAGAGATCTCTCTCGCACGCGCGCAAACACACACACACACACACACACACACACTGACTGTTCATGGCGCCTCTCTCTCGCACACGCTCGCGCAGACACACACAATGTTCATCGCGTCTCTCTCTCTCTCTCTCTCTCTCTCTCTCTCTCTCTCGCGCGCGTTTTTGTACCGTGTATTCTACGTGCAAATTCGTGCACCGAACCGTGACGCCCGTACCGTTTCGGTTCGATACGAATACATGTACCGTTCCACCCCTACCACAGACTAAACAAAATTTTGCATTTCTTAGTAATTTACTGACCTAAATTGGTATTAAAATTGTGTACTTAAATTTAACAGCTCACAACTATTCAACCTAATCCGTTTGTGACGGTCTAACAGAAGGATGGCCAAATCCAGGGAAATATCAACTGGTTTTGATAACTCCTTGAGTTCTTGTCATATTTTATTACCATTTTCTAAACTATAGCAAATAAACTGTGATAATGTGATGGTGTCTGAATAAATGTTGGCTTGACTGTAATTGGATTTTAATCAATTCTCTGTTTCTCTCAGACTTTTTGGAGGTAAGGCTGCCAAGCAAGCCCCAGTCACCACTGCAGAGAGCATGAAAAACTCTGTGGTCATCTCCAACCCCCACGCTACCCTCGGGCACACCCAGACCTCCTGCGGGCCCTTGGACTCCCCCTCCACAGTGCCTGGTAGTGGCAGCAGCAGTCCCCTGTATGGGGGTCGCGGCGCCAGCGTAGGGGGCAGCGAGCAAGCTTCGAGCCCTGGTTCGGTGTACTCTACGGGCACAGGGACCTGGGGAACCACCATTAGCAGCTCTTCGGCTCTCGGGTACCCCTCTGTGAGCAGCATGCACACCAGCAGCGAGTCCATCGACATGTCTGTAGGCAGCGGGCACCACCGTGAGGATGTTCACCCGGCACTGATGAGAACGGGTAGTGCCAAGACGGGCATGTCAGAGAGGTGAGTCTGGAAGAGAGGAGGAAAACACTTTTATATCTAATACTGGTCTGGAATATTGAAATATTGTGATGTATAATTCAGAATCTATAGTTTGGTAACACTTTAGTTCAGGGTCCTGTTCTCTCTATTAACTAGTTGCTTATAAGCATGCATATTACTAGGATATTGGCTGTTTATTAGTTCTTATAAAGCACATATTAATGCCTTATTCTGCATCTACATCCCTTAAACAACCCAATACCTAAACTCAACAACTGCTTTACTAACTATTAATAAGCAGTAATTAGGAGTTTATTGAGGCAACAATGAGAATTGGTCCCTAAACTAAAATGTGACCTATAGTTCTAATCTGAATTATGTTTGATTTTGAATTAGAATCAGTTTATTATTCTAAAATGTCACATTTGCACTGCAATGGGGGGTAACCACAAATATATGTAGGTATGACTATGAATCTTCTAAATGATTATTTCCTGGTTGTACGGAATCCAGGAGTCACTCCTAAACTCACATTGGCATAGTAATGGCAATAGAAGAACAGACATGACAGCTGCAGTGTGTTTGTGTGGTCTTCGAGAATCAGAATTCTAAATCGGAATGCGAATCCAAATTAGAATTCTGTTTTTGATTCACATTCTGATTCGGAATTACTATTCAGTTCATATTTTCTATTCGGTTTGTTGAAACATCACACATATCAGTGGTTCCACCTGGATATACTGTATGAGGTTATATATATATATGTATATATATGTGTGTGTGTGTGTGTGTGATTTTCTGACCACTAGGAAAAGTCTTAATACAGAATGAAAACCAGTAAACGTATTTCAATTCAGATTCTGGTCACACTAAGTTATTTAATTGTTGTACTTATAATTTGCTGAATTACGGTAAATTATAAATGAGTGATAAATGAAAAATATTCTGAATATCCACATACACACTACAAAGTTTTAGGACAACTACATTTAAATGCTGTGAATCCTCTCAATTTTCGGTATATGTAAATGTTAGGGATACAGGAGTCAGTCATGAAATTTGATATGATTGACATAGTGATAACTGTAGACAAAGAGGTGTGACAACTGTATTTAGCAGCCGTGTGTGCATAATCTACTGAATCCAAATCCAAATTAGAGTTCTGATTTCAATTCACATTTTGATTCAGTTCATACTAAGTCAGTTGGTGTTTGTTGAAAAACACAGATGATGGATAAACTTTAGGATTTCAAATGTAAATTAAACAAGCATTGTTCTATCACAGTGCTCAGAAAAACCTTAAAGGAATAGTTCACTTAAAAATTTTAATTTGTGCATAATTTACCAACCCTCAACTTGTTTCAAACCTGTATAAATTTCGTTCTTCTGCTGAACACAAAGGAAGATATTCTGAAGAATTTTGGTAACCAAACAGTTGATGGACCCCATTGACTTCCATATAATATTTTTCCTACTTTGTAAGTCAATGGGGTCCATTAAAAGTCTGGTTACCGACATTCTTCAAAATATATTAATTTGTGTTCAGCAGAAGAAAGAAATTCATACAGGTTTGAAACACGTTGAGGGTTAGTAAATGATGACCGAATTTTTAAGTAAACTATGCCTTTAACACACTTAAAAAAAAAAAAAGGTTGTGATACTGCAGTTTGGAAGCCTCTTTGGGTGTCTCTAATTCTGTATTCATCTCTTCTCCAATGATCTTTTTCCCTATCAACCCTCTCCTCTCCCCTCTACATTCCCCAAGTCCCCTCTCCTCTCCCTCTGCGAGTCCTAAATTCAGCCGTAACACATTACCACGGAAGCAAGACAGGTAAAATGTCCCATAGCCTCTGGGTCCACTTCTGCTGCTTTTTAATACTGACATGGCTTTGTGTCTTTGTGTTTGCGTAATTTTACACAGAAGTTTTAAAGTTATTAAAAATCTAAATTGGGATTTTGTTCTTAGTTTTGAGGTCATCTATGCCAAGTGAGGTCACCATAATTTAGCCAAGTAAGACATGTCCCTGTGTGAAACAGCCTTCTTTTCCGGAAATGTAGTCCTAACCCTATCCCCAATCCCTAAAGTTATCCCTAAAATCAGAGGGAAATGATAGGTGAATAACACTAACCCTAGTTGTAAGCCTAAACTTGACATAAACTGTAAACTTGTCCCTCAGCTCTGATTTAGACCACTTCTATTCTTTATTGCTAACACAAAAAGTGTTTATGAAAAACATTGCCTTTGTCCTACATTTAAGCGCACCCTTAACATTTTGTCATAACTGCTGGCAATTGTTACTCTGTGGTGAAATCCATAACTTTGCTCAATCAAAGCCAGAGCTTTCATTACAAATATGGTTTGTTTGCCTTAAATTAATGTGACCGCACAGTCAAGATTAGTTTTTATTTTGAGTTCTAGATTAATTAAAGGATAGATCAAAGGATGATCATCTTTAATAGTGCAATTATAATTGAATTAGGCCTTATTATCTGTCTGGAAAACCATCCCTCATGATTAAGTTCCTCTCCTCCCTCACTGATTCATTTTATCCGTCTCTCAGCGATTCCTGCAGTGATAGAAGCACGCTTCCCAAGAGGGGACTCGAGTACAGGTGCATTGTGGGAATATGCAGATCTTACTGCAATGACACTCACGCTCTCTTTCTTTCTGCTCTCTGATCTCTCGCACATGCTTCCATGTTTTAATATGCAGTGTGGCCACAGTTTTATTTTCGAGCACTGTTTTCTGTTGCAGTTTTGGTGTGAGCGCATGGCACTTGTCACTTGTACAGAGTTCGTATCACTGAATGTACTGTATGGGAATTAGCAGCTTTTTTGGGGGGAAAAAATTTGTTTTTCTTTCCACAGTTTTATTACTTTATTTGTCTGCAAAGTTGTAGCGCAATTTTTATTCGTAATTCCGTTTACACTTATGTTTTTGCAATTTACTGGTGAATTCTGAATCATTTTGAAAAGTTAAAACATTAATGTCATATTTAATGATCATAATGTAATTTATGAACATTGTATTTAGGTTTTTTTTTGTGAATGCAAAGTATGTTACACCTTAATGTTAGTTATAGATATCCTAAAATGTAAAATATATTTTCATATAGGTACACTACCGTTCAAAAGTTATCTTGTGTTTGTACCAAAATGCAGTAAAACAGTAATATTTTGAATATTATTACAATTTCAAATAATTTATTTCTGTGATGGCAAAGCTGAATTTCCTCCAGTCTTCAGTGTCACATGATCCTTCAGAAATCAATGCATAATATTTTTTTTTCAGTATTCTCAGAATGATTGAATAGAAACTACTGTAAGTTAAAAAGCATTTTTTTAAAACATAAAAATCCTTTGTAACATTATAAATGTCTTTACTGTCACTATTGATCAATTTAATACATCCTTGCTGAATATATAACTAATTATTTCTTTCATAGAAACTTTTGAACAATAGTGTATTATGGCATAATATTTAAAATACAATACTATATAATTAGAAATAAAATTACCTTATAGATACTGAAGTGTCTTTGTTTCCTCTTGCATTGGTCAGGTTTCAGATCACAGTATTTGTAATAGTGACATTTGAATGCTGGTATCTGATTGGATGATGCTCTTGTTGCAGGTACGCCCCTTCACCACAGCTGCGTCAGGAAGAGGCGCGTGATTGGCTGCGCTCACATTCGGCCGGTGGATTGCAGGAATCAGCCAGTAACTCTCCCTTCTCCACCGGTTCCAGCTTGACGTCGCCCTCTGGAACAAGATTTAACTTTGCTCAACTTGGTAAAATGCATATACTATTATTAATGAATATTAATAATATTCTGTCCGTATTCTGTCAAGATAATTTGTCTTAATATTTCTGAAATGCACTGTCTAAATGTTTGCCAGTATATCACAAATAATAATACAACAATAGAGTTTACCAAAGTGTGCACTTTACTATTATTATTTGACTAATATCTAATATGATTACGTGTCATTGTGTGTTATTTACAGGAAGCCCCACAACAGGTGCTCAGATTAACCTTGCCAGCCTTCGCAACAACAGCCTGACCAATCAGGACGTCCCGCTGGACAGCCATGGTGATTCCCGTCTGCGCAACTCCTGCATGTCTCTGGATGAGAAGACCCGCACCATGAGCCGGTCGGGATCTTTCAGGGACGGGTTTGAGGAAGGTGAGAAACGTCCACTACTTTGGAAATGTTGCATTGAGTTCAATACATTCATACTCTTCCACACTTTTCAGTAGTGAACCATCTTGATTTAATTTTTCCATCACAGCGCATTCTGGGATTACCATATCCACAAATGATAAATCCTATAATTTGACTAAAACAAAGTATGTTAGAAGACAGCATGATGTTGTGGCCTACCGTTTGGAAGTCTATGCATCAGGAGCTCTCCTATAATACTTAAACATATTGTCTGGGTAGGCAGCTCATTCACTGTTGTTCTCAAAGATGATAGAAGGAATGCTTAAGAATAAGATCGTCATGCTGAAGAATAAGAACTCCAATGTGAAATACACTCACAGACATCTGAATCCAGCATGTCTTCCCTCAGTCTATTCACACATTAGACTAAACCAACAATCTCAGTTCTCCTCTCCTCAACTGATTGCGTACATAAAGCTTTGTTACATTTTTAAGTTTTTTCTCTCTCTCTTTTTCTGCTAAGCCCGATCCTCACTCATTTACTTGTTGTGAGTCTTTTCTACAAGATGATTGACAAAGCAGGCAAAGACAGTTAAGCCATAAACTGGCACTCGTGGCACAGTAACCCAGTATTACACAAGTGTCTTTAGTGTCACTTCTGAAACAGAATACAGGTTTAAAGCCATGTACATTCTGTTCAGAATCAGAATATGATACAGTATATGTTCCTCTAACATGGGGCTGAACTCTGTGACTCTGAAACATGAGTGTTGTAAAAGTCCCTGAGGGATCATGGGAACAGGTTTAAGAAAGGACTTGATCCACACAGGAAGTAAAGAAGATACATTTCATATCCTCAGCCTCTGTCTATCTATCTATATCTATCCGTCTATCTATCTATATCTATTTATCTATATCTATCCGCCTATCTATATCTATCCGTCTATTTATCTATATCTACATGTCTATCTGTCTGTCTGTCTGTCTGTCTGTCTGTCTGTCTGTCTGTCTGTCTGTCTGTCTGTCTGTCTGTCTGTCTGTCTGTCTATCTATCTATCTATCTATCTATCTATCTATCTATCTATCTATCTATCTATCTATCTATCTATCTATCTCATCCATCCATCCATCCATCCATCCTCCGTCCCCGTCTGTCTGTCTCTATATATCTGTCTGTCTGTCTGTCTGTCTGTCTGTCTGTCTGTCTGTCTATCCATCCATCCATCCATCCATCCATCCATCCATCCATCCATCCATCCATCCATCCATCCATCCATCCATCCATCCATCCATCCATCCATCCATCCATCCATCCATCCATCCATCCATCCATCCATCCATCCATCCATCCATCCATCCATCCATCCATCCATCCATCATCCATCCATCCATCCATCCATCCATCCATCCATCCATCCATCCAGATAGAGACAGACAGACAGACAGATATCTATGGACGGACGGACGGACGGACGGACGGACGACGTCCGTCCGTCCGTCCATAGATATCTGTCTGTCTGTCTGTCTCTATCTTTCTATCTATCTATCTGTCTGTCTATCAATCTGTGTGTCTGTCTGTCTGTCTGTCTCTGTATATCTGTGTGTCTGTCTGTCTGTATCTGTGTGTCTGTCTGTCTGTATCTGTGTGTCTGTCTGTCTGTCTGTCTGTCTGTCTGTCTGTCTCTATCTTTCTATCTATCTATCTGTCTATCTATCAATCTGTCTGTCTGTCTGTCTGTATCTGTATATCTGTGTGTCTGTCTGTCTGTCTGTCTGTCTCTATCTATCTATCTGTCTCTCTCTCTCTCTCTCTCTCTCTCTCTCTCACACACACACACACACACACACACACGCACACATACACACGCACACACACACACACACACACACACATGCACACACACACACACACACATTACTGTCTCAGCACACAGATGATGTTTTGGTTTTCTGGGTGGTCCTCAGCCAAGTTCATAAGCGTCGCTGGTCTTTCATTCTCACATCTGTAACCCCACGAACATCACGCCCACGCAGCCGTTTGGCTTTTCCTCAAGTCTGATCTGGCATCATCAGGAAGTGCCCAGCGACCCGTGGGTGGACTGTGTTTAGACTGATGTCTGTGATTTGTTTAGGAAATGATTTGAAGTCACACCTCTGAACTCACATTCAGGATCAGATTTGCAATCTCTGACTGACTGTTATTACCCCTGATGAGTCACATCTTGTCGGGGCAGGTGAAAGTTTAATTAGAGGTTTTAGTTGTTAGACGTGTGTGTGGGTCGATGCTTTTGTCTGTGTAGGTTAACTGGGGGTTAACATTGCTTTTAGGAGAAATGAAAATGTGTTATTTTTGCTGGCTGTAATCTGTATTGTGTACTTTAAAATCTACAATTTTCATTAAGTATAGATTTTTAGTGTTAAAACTTTCTCTGCTGCGTAACATATGATGTACTTTGATCTGGGGTTTTTGTTATGTTGCCTGGCAACAGTTTGTTACACCCCAACACTAGAATAAGTCTTAATTTTTATAAATGTGTTTATCCCTTTAGTTCATGGATCATCCCTCTCTCTGGTGTCCAGTACCTCATCCGTCTATTCAACGGTGAGTTTTCAAGTTTTTATTAAAGCAAAAGTTTTTCTTTCTTTGGTTCGTACAAAGATCAAGTTGTCAAAAAATTGTATGCAAATGTTCCAGTACGATAGATATTTCCCTCAGTGATTCTATAGTCTATCAGGTCGAGTGCCACTCCTCCACATGGGCGGCTCCTTTCACCTGCAGTGTTTTAGCAACAGCTCTCTCTCAGACACACGTGTAGTGAGTCTTCAGTTCAGATGAGCTTGGCTTCAGGAGCAGTTAGTTGTGTACTTGTGTAGTAGAGATTCATCTAAAAAGGATCAGATTCACTAAAGTATAAAGTCTGGAAAGACATGATGATGGCGACTCTCTCTATAGGGAGAGCTGCGAGTACTTGGGGATACACGGTAGGAACCTTAACTTTAAGATTACTCTCATTCTTTATTTACATTTTACATTGCATTTTGTATTCTATATTTATGCTGCATATTATTAACATTTACTCTTAATTAAGTACCAGTAAACAAGAAACTTATGGTGTGTAGTATTGACTTAAAATGTGTATGGGACTTAAACTGAGTTAACTGATTCTACAGTCTGTATTAATGCTGATCCAGGAACAGATTCAAGCAGATCTTCCTTCTGGTTGTGTTTTGTCTGTAGGTGGAGGCTGTAAAGTGTTGTTTGTGTATGTGGGTGACAGCTGTCATCCAGAAACACAAAGTTTCTTAGAAACAGACATAAAAAATAAAAACTGTGCTGTTTTTGAAAGCACTGATTCATTCTGTACTGCACAGTACAAAACGTTCATCAAAAGCCAGATATAATGACAGGACAATCTTCAGTCTCAGAGTCAACAAAAGATCAGAGAAGTCAGACAAAAGCTCTAGTGATCAGAGTTGCATTGATGAAGTCACCATGTTGAGTTTTCATAATCACATAATCACAAAAAGCGAGATGTGATTAAACCGAAACCAGCTAGACGCCGACAGGTTTTTCCCACATGTCATATAATGCTGTGATGGACAGACAATGCTGTTGTTCGAATGTCACTGTCAGTCTAGCTGTCGGACAGCATTAAAAATCATTATAGTGTGATGTCGTAACACACCTGGTGGATGCCATTACATGCCAGATCCCACACAAAGAGCACTAGTATGCTATTGTTGTCTCGAGCTTTCATGTGTCAGCAAGCGTGTTTTCAAAATTTTGAAATAAGACATTTTATGATACATTATGAATGAGAATACATTATGATTATCAATGAATCACTCTCAGTGATATTCAAATGTGTCCAACTTCCTGTTGGTCTGAGAGTGTACCAGTAGCGATGAGCTCATAAATCACAGAAAAAGAAATGCTCCCTCTCTAGAGCTTTAGGGATTTCATTTTCAGGTGTGTGTTTCTGTCTGTGGTGTTCGTTTTATACCCTCGGGAGAGAAAGCAGCTCATTTTTCAACTGTTACACAAGAAAAGCTGTGCAAATATGCTGTTTAAACATGCTAATTACCGTGTCTTTTTTTTTTTTTTTACAGACGGAGGAGAAATCACATTCAGAGGTGAGGACATGTTTCTTTTCGCAAAAACAACACGCATACCTGTGAAGCACATTGCCATCAGTAGTGTGTTTATTCACCACCATTGACCTGTTGTGAACACAAACTGTGGGTGGATTCACGGTCGGATCTCATTTCACCGCACATCTCTGTGATCTTTACGTCCACCTGTGCAACACACCTCTATTCTGTACATACACCTGCAAACTGTTTCCCCCCTTTGATACCAAATCACAAAGTTCTCTTTCCACGACACACCTGGATCCCTTGTGTGTGCCTCCTTTTCCTCTTCTTTTCATCTGCGCTTTTTTTTCTTCCCCTTTTCAACCTGTTTCTGTTCTGCATTTTTTTCTCTCCAGATCCGCAAGCTGCGTCGAGAACTGGACTCCTCCCAGGAAAAGGTGTCCGCCCTGACGACACAACTCAGTGCCAATGTAGGTGGACACAGATGCATAGTTCTTTATTCTTTTATTATATCTATGGGCATGAGTAATTCCCAATTCCGTATCTAGTGTCAGTTGTCAACCTGAGGCGTCATATAAATGTGTTATGGTAATCCCATTGACGCCTGTGTGGGTTGTGTAGTTGATTAATATCAGCTGTCGATCATGACCTCATTGGAGTTTCCAGTTGCCTTTATCTTTATTCAACAGGGCTATATCTTCAGCAACACAGTCTATTGTATTTTTGTAATACTTTTTACCTGTGCAAACCTGTTAAGAAATTAAACCAGTTTTTAGTGATTACTCTACTATATGAGAGTTGCAATTGCAAAAAAATAGTCACAGTTGTACAGTTATAATTGTGTGACGCTATTGAAGTAATGAGAAATTTGAGGTCTAAAGACATGCTATGAGATATAAAATTGCAATTTTAAGAAATTGTCATAATTTTGAGGTACAAAATTTGTCATTTTGAGGTATAAAGTCACAAATTTTCAGAAAATGTCACAACTGCGAGATGTTAAGTCATACTGGGAGATATAAAATGAGAAATAGTTACAGTTTTGAGGTAAAAGTCGCAATAATGAGAAAAAAAGTTGCCATTGCCAGAAAAGGTCACAACTGTGAGATATAAAAATGACAATTCTTTTTTTTTTTAATCATATTTCTGAGGTAAAAAAAAAATCGCAATTATGAGAAGAAAATCACAATCGTCACAATTTTGAGATATAAAAGTCACAGTTATCAGAAAAAGTCAAAATTGTGAGATATAGTCAACAGTGTCGGGGTAACGCATTACAAGTAATGTTAGTTACGTAATCAGATTACTTTTTTAAAGGCCATTGCACACTGAGTCTGAAATTCGCACCCGAAATTTTCGCACGTTTAAAAATAAAAACGACCTCACGTTATGTCAATCACACTTGCACACTGGCTCCGTAACTTTCGTCCGTCTTGTTCGTGTTCGATTTTCTGCGTTTTTCGCATCCGTAGCAAACAGTTTGAATGGTGTTTTGACAATTCAGAGCCACCGAATCACAAATACAAAAAAAAACGCATACGAAAATTTCGGACTTAAGTCACGCAAGTTACTTTTTTCCCCATTTATTGACTCTTCTGTCGCCATTATGAGAGAAAACATGAGTAAGTGCAGAGGTGTTGTGTGTACTGTGTAAACATGATGGGTATTGTAGTTTTAGACTAAATATGAGCATTTACTCATCTCACTTGTACAAAAACAGATTCAGTATTCGTAAAAATGAATAAAAACAGTGAAATGCAAATCTGCAGTAATAAAATATGTTAAATTACACGTATATACTTGCATTTAATCTGAGTTTATTGGGCGAGGCTTATCCATTTCACTTTTGGTGTGGAAGGACAATTACATTTGCCAAAAATACAACTTTTTGTGTTATTAAAAAACAAACAAGCAAGCCCAGCCCAGGTGAGAAAAAAATAACACAAATGTAACGCATTACTTTACATTAAAGGGATACTCCACTTTTTTTGGAAATAGGCTCATTTTACAACTCCCTCAGAGTTAAACAGTTGAGTTTTTACCGTTTTCGAATCCTTTCAGCTGATTTTCTGATATTTAGAAAAATATCAGTTACCAGACAGTTTCTGGTCTCATTGACTTCCATAGTATTTTTTTTTTCCTACTATGGAAGTCAATGAGACCAGAAACTGTCTGGTTACTGATATTTTTCTAAATATCAGAAAATCAGCTGAAAGGATTCGAAAACGGTAAAACTCAACTGTTTAACTCTGGGGGAGTTGTAAAATGAGCCTATTTCCAAAAAAAGTGGAGTATCCCTTTAAAGTAACTACGTAGCGGAATTAGTTACTTTTTAGGGAGTAACACAATATTGTAACACATTACTTTTAAAAGTAACTTTCCCCAACACTGATAATAACAATTATGAAAAATAAATACTATTGGCGGCCAGTGTATATTTATAAAATATAATAAACTTAATTAAAAGCAAGACTATGCAGAACAGACTTGTCGGAACAGATATGTGCCGTTTCCACCAGAGAAACAGACTGTGTTTGATTTGATATTTTATGACTGAGGACAAATGGTACGGTACAGACTGTGTTTAATGTTTTTGATATGTCCTCCTGAAGATAAATGCCTGTGTAAATCATAAAGACATGTGTCTTATGCCTAAGGCAAAAGGATCCTGTCTTGTAAGTACTAACTAGATAAGATGTTTTAGAGGTACCAACAAAAGAGGAGTTGTGTTCTAAACTAGATTTTCTATTTTTGGTGCATTGCCATGTTTTCCATTGCAAACACGTGTGTGTACAGTTTCTGACATAACATAAACATGAACTTATCGACTTGTTGAAAACAAAGTTGATTTTTGACTGGCATGGAATGAAGTGAAGGGTTGTTTTGACGTATGCAGCACATTGTTTTGGTCTGATGATCATATTCGGTATGCAGACACAACTCTTTTTGGGTTGTTCAGCTATGGAACAGTGAGAATATCCCAATAGAAAGAAAAAGAATGGGGGAAAAAAGAATTAAAAACACAACTGGGCCCTTGAGACTCCAGTAAAACATGTCAAGGTCCCGGGCGGCTTCTGCTTTGTCTGTCTCAGTTATCAATGCTAGGAGGAGCTTCACTGCTTCATAATATAGCGCTGTAGTTGAGTTATCTGAAGCTGAGCTCTCTATGGAACAGCAAAGGAGCTCTTGTGATGTTTGTTCTGACGGGACCGGCTCTCTGATATGGCTCCCTTTGAACCGCTACCCTTCTCATGGGTGCACAGAGAAACACACTCCCTCTCAGAAAGAAAAATATAGACAGGGAGGCTTTACGGAGACAACTTACAGCTCCCGAGACCCTGTTGGATGTAAGGTGAGGCCATGACCCAGAAGATACATTCATGCTTAGTGGTTGCTCTTTCATAGTTTATGTGTATTAGCTTTCAAAGTTTTAATATTCTCTTATATTTTCTCTTAAATATCTCATGAGAAATGACACTGAAACCAATGAGACAATTGTTACACAGCAAATTCTAGTTTTTGGAATAAACTCCCTGTTAGTTAAAATCAACTCAATCTGAGTGTACATGCGTGACCATCAAATAGACTCCAGCGCAGAGTTAAAATAACTCTGCTATTGGAGTTGAATTATTAACACTTTTTCAGAGTTAAAATGTAACTCTTTATGGAGTTAAAATACTAATCCTACGGAGAGTAACTGTAACTCTAAAATTAATTATATGAACTCCTTACCAGTGTTAAAAAGTAACACTTAAAAATATTTAGTTTAACACTTCTTAGAGTTAACATTTATTTAACACAATATAATATTTTATGTGGAAATTACTACACTGAACACCATACTCTTGATTTACTGCCTTTATTTGAGCAAATCCATATGGTTAAGATATTCAATGCATGGACAGACTTTGAAAACAATTTCTCTCATAAAATACTGTAAAACCTAACAGCAAAACATTAACATTTAATACATGTAGGCAGCTAACAAAGTGAATTAGTAAAATTTTATAAAACATTGTCAACAATACATCACTGTATTATTAAAATCAAGCATTATAAAAAAAACAGTAGTGCAATAGGATTGTGTAACCTGAGGTAGTATAATAACTTCACAGTAAACTCATTTAAATAAGAAATCAGATAATGCAACTTTCTGATACAACATAAAATTGTGAATCACACCCGTATTTTTTTTTGTCCAAGACAATGTAAAAGGTGAAAACTGTGCTTTTGAAGTCCCTGAAGCAAGAAGATATGGCTGAGGGTTTCCTTCGGTGGTCAGGAGATGATCCTCGAGGCTTTGGCATGACTGAAACACAACATAAATGTCCCTTTTTTAACAATTTGTTTAAAATAGGCATTATTTGGAATAGGATAGTGTTGTCTTAACAAACCTTCACAAATTTCACCAGATTATAAGTTGCCTCTCCAACATCTTCTTGGGCCGCTTTCTTCCAGCTGGTTGTGGAGTGAGAAGATGCAGCAGGACAAGTAGAGTCGCTGTCCTATTCTGGAGACAGCAAATAACAGTAGTTCAAACCAGTCTGTTTATGACATGAAATGACAAAATTACTGTTACTTTTTATTAACTGAATACTAAACATACAACTCACCTGCACTGAGAAAATCTGTGAAACAAACTTCTTCCAGTTTTACATACTTCATCTTCCCTCCAAATTGCACTTTTATTAACATCGTGACCTGACATTAAAGAGAAAACATGTCAACATATTGAACAACATACAGAACAACATATTTTATTATCCAGGGTAACGTTAGACACTGCAATTTTGTAACCACTTACGCCTGTAATGCATTGATGCATCAATTTCACGGCAAAATACTCATTTTCAGAAACACGGTGAATGGAAAGACAGTTAGCTAATGTTAACTCGTTTACATTGACAAAATAACCCCCACACGCAAATAGCCATTTCAAATTTTGAAACAAGTAGCTATAGGGCCTATACGTTCAACAGCAAGTTTGTCATGGTCGTTGAGGTTAGTAAACAGTAAACTAGCCTATAACGTAACAGCTACGCGATGACCAAACGTGTTTGGCAGAAATAGAACATTTTTAAATAGTTTTATATACAGTTTTACCTACCTCACGACGAAGCACATAAGTCCATTCCTTTGTGCAGCAGAACCAGGGTCGTGTCATCATGGCGCACTTCTCAAAAATAACTCCAGGTGTAGTGTTAAAACACGCTCCTGAACACCAATGAATGAACTCCAAAATACAACACAGCCGGGGAGTATCCAATAACACAAACTGTAGTCAGAGTTAAAAAAATAACTCCAAAAATTAACTCTTTCACACTTTTTTGCCTAACTCATGATTTTTTAACTCCTGAAATTTGCTGTGTAGTATATAAAAGGAGCAATTAGTTTAGATTAGACATTTATTTGAGTTTGGGTTTATATTTGAAGTCTTTTTTTCAAACTGTATTGACTGAGCACAATTTGAGATTTGAATTGTTGAGATCTGTTTTAAAACTCACAAGGGTGCATGTGTGAATTTTGAGGTTGTTTTCTAAGGGAAAAGTCTGAGCATCAAGATACTTTAGAAAAAGTCTTAATTTTATCTCCATTTAATCTCATTGTGGAATAGGAGAAACAGTGAAAATGATAAAAAAAGTTAATTTGTATTTATTTAATGTTTTTCATTCCTACATGGAAAATTGGATTTAGAGGGAAAGGTTATTTTGTAATGAGAGGGTAAAGAAGGTTTTTGTTGTTGCTTGTTAGTCTGGGATACGGGCCAGAGTTTAGATTGCACATCTAAGTGTTTGTTTAAAGGTAAAGATTGTTATTTAGTAAGTTTGAGCTTTCCTGCTTCAGTAACATTTCAATAAACAGGTGTCTCATGCACAGGTCATGCAGTTCATGCAGCTTTGAGCTAAATGCTTTTTTTATAAGGCAGATTGCCCAATGTATTATATGAATGGTGAATTATTGTGTAGCTATGATGCATGCATGCAACAAAGACGCCATTTTGAACTTCAGTGAACCCTCTTTCTTTACTTTACCTCTTCTCCCCTGTTGTTCTTCATCAGGCCCACCTGGTGGCAGCGTTTGAGCAGAGTTTAGGCAACATGACCATCCGCCTGAAGAGCCTCACCATGACCGCAGAACAGAAAGTTAGTATCAGCACGCTTTCATTTGGATTTATCACACTTGTTGGACATTGAGAGAAAATGATTTTGCAGATGCATTGTCAGTAAATATATGTGTGTGTGTGTTAGGACTCCGAGCTGAACGAGTTGAGGAAAACCATTGAGCTGCTAAAGAAGCAGAACGCAGTAGCTCAAGCAGCCATCAACGGTGTCATCAACACTCCTGAGCTCTCCTCCAAGAGTGAACGCACGGGTGAGGGAGAGAAGATGATCAATAAATCCACACATACATCAGATTCAACAAACCCACTGCAACTATACGTTTACACACAACATATGAAGTTTTAAATGTGCTAAATGAGCATCTATCTTTCCCTTTAATGTGTTGAAATTAATCTTCTACTTTAAAGGGATAGTTCACCCAAAAATTTTAAATCTGTCATTCATGTGTAGATGCTTTTCAGACATTGTTGTGTTCTGATTGGTTGATGATGTATTGGTTAGTTTAGCAGTTTTTTACATTAGTGGCACACTTAATGTCAACTAAAATCTCTGTGCGTTTGTCAGGTAAAAACGGTTCGTCCCCCGGAGCGCAGCCGGACCTGCGCATGCGCAGACAGCACTCGTCTGACAGCGTCTCCAGTATCACCAGTGCCACCAGCCACTCCAGCCTGGGCTCCAACATGGACAACCCCGACTCCAGCAGCAAGAAGAAGAAGAAGAACTGGGTGAGTCCACACTCCTCTCAGAAACATTTAAAGGGATAGTTCACTTAAAAATTACATTGTCATCATTTTCTCACCCTCAAGTTGTTCCAAACATGTATGAGTTTCTTTCTTCTGTTGAATATAAAAGAAAATTATCAACTGTTTGTTTACCCATATTCTCCTAAATATCTTTTATATTCAACAGAAGAAAGAAACTCGTACAGGTTTGGAACAACTAAATGATGACAGATTTTTGGGTGAACTGTCCCTTTAATGTCCTAAGAACTGTTTAACCGTTGCAAACCTGTGTGCTTCTTCATTCTATCTTTTGTTTGTGTCTAACGTTTGTCTTTTATGTTTTTGTCTGAAGTTGCTTAAACTTAAAATATGATTAAAAATACTACTAACAAACACCTACCGTGATATGTAACTAAATGCTGACGCTTTTCCTGAAAACTGCATTAAATGCGAAATACCTGCCTTTTTGTAGTGGAAGTTTACCATGCACATAGATTTTAATGTATTGTACTTCCTGTTTTGCTGTGTCATGCTGGCTGTAGCTGGTGTCCTGTGCTGGAGGTGACGTGTCAGATGATGAATATGAATATGAATACGTATGTTAAATAATAATGGCAACAGTTACCCTGTTACGTTTGAACCAGTGTAACATTGATAGGCTAGCAGTCTTGTAGATTTATGTACACTACTGTTCAAAAGTTTGGGGTCAGGAAGATTTTTTGTCGTTGTTGTTTTGGTTGGTTTTTGAAATAAATAAATAAATTTATTCCGCGAGGATTTTAAATTGATCAAAAGTGAGACATTTGCAATAATATTTAAAAAAAAAATTAAATAAATGCGATTCCTTTGAACTTTCTTTTTGTCAAAGAATACTGAAAACAATTATCTGGTTTCTGCAAAATTTAAGCAGCACAACTGTTTTCAGCATTGATAATAATATTAAATAAAAAGCAGCAAATCAGCATATTACATTGATTTCTGACGGATCATGTGACTGAAGATGATGAATTATGCTGATAATTCAGCTTTGCATCACAGGAATGAATTGCATTTAAACATATATTAAAATAGAAAACTGTTATTTTGAATTTTAATATTATTTCACAATATTACGTTTTTTACTGTATTTTTATCAAATAAATGCATCCTTGTGAGCATAAATTACAGACTTTATTTTATTTTTATTTTTTTTAACATGGAAAAAATCTTACCAATCCCAAACTTTTGAACGATACACCAAAAGTTTGAGTTTGAAATGTTTAGTGTCCCAGTTTGTGTTGTTATTCTTAGATTGACTTTAGTTGTTTAAATGTTCAGCATTGTAGATGCATCACTGTCCTGTTAGCAAACAAGCCATATCAGGTCCAGACGGACATAGTGTTTTGGAGAACGGTAACCAGCTTAGGTCCCGATCAACTCTTCCTGCAATCAATTTGTGTTATTGGTTGTGCATTGGTCCTAGTGGGCGCATCACTGAGAGGTCTGTCTTGGTCTTGATGGGTTTTCAGGTGAAACACGGTGATGTAGTTCAGCAAGACTCTCATGCTCAGTTGTTCTTCCCACAGATGTAGTGGTAGTAATTGTAGACAGTGATTTGATAGTGTCATGTCACGTGACGGGACACAAACACACACGGCTGAATGTGCTTTTCTGTGTCTCTCTCTGTTTTTTCGCTGTGCTGTCGCTTCATATGGCAGGTGTATGAGGTAAGAGAGTGTGTTAGATAACCCAGCTTCGCTCCTAACCCTGCTAACCATTAGATGCACTGCTCCTCGGCTCGCTGTGTGTGTCCTTCACACTGTCCTTGTCTTCTCCCTCTTTTTCCCCTTCTTTCCTTTATATTCAAAATAATGTCCTTCTTGAGTCATTATATTCATTTTAGTGCTGTCAAGTCAATTAATCGTGATTAATCGCATCTAACATAAAAGTTTGTGTTTACATAATATATGTATGTGTATATGTACTGTAGACAGACATGCGCTCACACACACACACACATATAAACACAAGCATTATGTTAGATGCGATTAATTGTGATTAATCGACTTGACAGCACTAATTTATTTATACAATTAAGGTAATATTTATTTTAGTACATAGTGTTACACTAGACAACATCAAAGTATGACAGTTTTTTTTCTATTTTTCCGACCTTCAAGTCATGGGTTCTTGATATTTGAATTCTTGATTTTATCATGAACTTCTTGACTTTTAGTTTTTGATTTTGAATGCTTTAATTATAAATTCCTTAATGTTGAAATTCTTGATTATCAATTTCTTGTTCTTATTTATATTTTACTTGATTTTACATTTCTTGATTTAAACTTTTTAATTATAAACTTCTTTATTTTGAATTGTCATTTTTTTTATTTATTTTACATTTCTTGATTATGAACCTATGAACCTTTTGAATTCATTACATGAATGTAAACTTATTGATTATGAACTTTTTAGAATTTTTATTCTTATTTTACCCTTCTTGATTATGAACTTCTTTATCATATTTTTTTATTTAACTTCTTGGTTATAAACTTCTTTGTTTTGAAATTTTTACTTTAAACATCTCGATTATGATTTATTTATTTACTTTTTACTTATTGATAATGAACTTCTTGGTTTTGCAACTATACCGAAAAAGATGTAATGGTTTAAAACGGTCAAAATAACAGTTTAAACGCTCAGCACATTCAAATCTATACATAAAAACATCACAGATAAAAAGGCTGCTTTATCTTCAAACTTTGATATGGATGATGCCCAACCTGACCTTTTTATTTTCGGCTGTTTCTCCCTTCTTTCTTTCTCTCTCTCTCTGTTTTCCTCCCCTGTTCTCACAGTACTGCTTCTCCTGCTCATACTTTAAGTGCTGCCCAGTCGTTTTCCAGTACCTCTCAGCTTCATGCTCTCCTCTCTGTTCTGCTTGCTGTCGTTGCAGTCTGCGGAGCTCCTTCAAACAGGCCTTCAGTAAGAAGAAATCACCCAAGTCGGCCTCATCCCACTCAGACATCGAGGAGATGACGGATTCCTCTCTCCCTTCCTCTCCCAAACTCCCTCACAACGGCAGCTCATCCCTGCTGCTCCGCAACACACACTCCAGCTCGATGTGAGTGTGCTCGTGTCTTGACCTGATTATTGTTGAAATAAAGCTGGAATCATATATTAATCAGGACATGCTGTGATTTAGACTGTCGGACTGTCTGGATGGGGAGGCGGAGACTGTGATGCAGTTGCGTAATGAGCTGCGAGAGAAGGAGATGAAGTTGACGGATATTCGACTGGAAGCCCTAAGCTCCGCCCACCAGCTGGACCAGCTGCGCGAGGCTATGAACCGCATGCAGGTGTGACATTCACCTTACCTTCTTGCAGTCCCACGAATCAGATTCATTGGATTTCTAAGTAGAAAAGGGAATGTGACATGTTTTATCCCCGTGTGGGTGGTCTGATAGGTGGAGATCGAGAAGCTAAAGACGGAAAATGATCGTCTTAAGCTGGAAAGCCATGCCAGTGGAAGCAGGGCATCCTCTCAAGTGTCCGTCTATAACCCAACTCCGACCCGACGCCTGGCCTGTCTCAACACAGCCTCAATCTCACAGAGTCCACCAGCTTCGGTACAAGAATGTTTTTTTTTGTGTGTGTGAAAATTCTTATTGTTGCTCCCTAAAGGTTATTTTGGTAGCTGTATGTGAGGGAATATCATTTAAGCGCATTACAGATCTAGTCCGACTTCTTTTAGACATGTTGCTGGATGACTCTGGTGGAGATGGAAGCTCCCGGAAAGAGAGCAGACATGTGAAAATAGTTGTCAGTCTTCAAGAGGACGTCATGTGGAAAGAGGTCAGTTCTCCCGCTTTTTTTTGCGGGAAGATTTTAAAAAATGCTTAAATGTTTTGTTTTAATGATGCGTGTTCTGTCTCCCACAGGACAGCAGGAATCGAGATTTCCTGATCGGCTGCATTGGTGTCAGTGGAAAAACCAAGTGGGATGTTCTTGATGGAGTTGTACGGCGCTTGTTTAAGGTAAAGTAATTCACATACTTCACTGTAATCATTTGTTGATGAGTGGTTTATATTGAGAAACATTAGACTGATTGTGGTATACCAATGTATGAACAGTAGGTGTCGCTAATATACCAGTTGCCTAGAAGGCACAGAGATGACATAAAAAAGTGTATGCTATAAAGTGTGTAGACCGACTACTTGAGCTCTCTCTGAAGTGTGTTACTGTTAAACAGTGTATTTTTTTTGAGTATGGGTACTTATTCTGTTGCGAAGTCTCTTTTTACTTCAGAAAGACTTTTTCATCGAGGTATTCAACATGAGGTGGTTTGCAAAAAGTGCTCTAGTTTAATTTGAGAAAGAAGTGGAATCAAACATACAGTATTATCATAACAGTGTATTACAGACCATCCGGGTATTGGTGGATAAGTGTTGTGTTTGTCTCTCTGTAGGAGTACATCAGGCATGTTGATCCGGTCAGTCACCTGGGTCTGGGTTCAGACTGTGTTGAGGGCTATCGTATTGGAGATGTGATCCGGTCCAGCGGGACACACACACCTGAACTCCTGCCGTGTGGATACCTCGTGGGAGAGAATGACACGATCAACATCTCGCTGAAAGGTTCGCACAATCAGAAAATGTTTTATTTGTTATCGCAATGTGTTGTTCCAAATTTCTGTTGTTGCTAACAGCGTGTTTCTCTCAATTCAGGTGTGAACTGTCAGTCCCAGGATTCTCTGGTCTTCGAGACGTTGATTCCCAAACCCATGCTCCAGCGCTACGTGTCTTTGCTCCAGGAACATCGCAGGATCATCCTTTCAGGCCCCAGTGGCACGGGAAAATCCTACCTGGCCCACAGACTGGCGGAGCATCTGGCACTGCGAGAGAGAAAACTGCCCAATGAGAGCAACATCGTCACCTTCAATGTCGACCATAAATCCAGCAAAGTGAGAGTTGTTGTTTTTTCTTTTTTTAAATAAAAAATCCTGATGTGTGAGCCATGTTGTTTGAGCTCTCTAGTTTCTGAAAGAGCAAGGCTTTTATCTTCTATTAGCTAACAAGATATGAGCCGAAGTCTAGAAATCCTTGGACATTAAAAAGTAAAGATGTATATATGTGTTTACTAGGAGTTGCGTCAGTACTTGGCAAATATAGTGGATCAGTGCAGCGCTGCCGGGCCGGAGACTGAAGCCCCTCTCGTGCTCATTCTGGATAACCTTCATCACGTCAGCTCTCTGGGAGAGATGTTCAACGGCCTGCTCAACTGCAAATACCAGCGCTGGTCAGTCTGACTTTCATGATTTTATATTTTTTATAATTGCACGTCTATAGTTTGGAGTCTGAAAGAAATGAATACTATTGTTCAGTAGGGACATCTTAAAGTGATCTAAAGTGGAAGACATTTATAATGTTACAAAAGATTTGCTGCTCTTTTGATATTCCTATTCATCAGAGAATCCTGACTATTTTTTTATCACAATTTCCCCAAAAATATTAAACAGCACAACTGTTAATAATTGATAATAATCTGAAATGTTTCTTGAGCAGTAAATCAGCGTATGAAAATGATTTCTGAAGGATCATGTGACACTGAAGACTGGCGTATTGATGCTGAAAAATCAGCTTTGCATGACAGGCATAAATTACTATTTAAAATATATTAAAATATTAAACAGTTATTTTAAATAGTAATAATATTTCACAATATGTCTGTTTTTGCTATATTTTTAGCTAATAAATGTAGCCTTGATCAATAGTCTTTCAAAATCAAAAAAAAAAATCGTACCATCCCCAAACCTTTAAACAATAGTGTGTATTTATATAATTTGTATTAATAAAAATATAATGTGTTTATGTACACACTATACTATATTCAGTGTATACAATAAAAAAAAATAACACTACAGTTAGTGTAACAAAAAACATACACACGAACACAACAAGAAGTGAGTGTAGAATTAAAGGTTTTACTTTGTCTCTCTGTATTTGCAGCCCATATATAATCGGCACGATGAGTCAGGCGACATCTTCTGCTCCAAACCTGCAGCTTCATCATAACTTCAGGTACTCTATTTTCTTCTTCAGTTAGCACTAAAATACCTTGGCCTTAATGGGGGAAGTGCAGTGGAATGACCTCTAGGTGGCGCCATTGCACTATTGTTGAAAACAGTGATGAGATTCTATAAGTCCTTTTCATTAACATCTAAATGAACAGTAGAATAGATAGATATTATTTTTTTATTATTATTATTATTATTTTTTATTATTGATTGTAACTTTTTAATGAACAACATCTAAGGCAGTGCTGATATTAACGTGAGCAACATGTGTTTTCTGTACAGATGGGTGCTGTGTGCTAATCACATGGAGCCGGTGAAAGGTTTCCTGGGCCGGTTTCTGCGGAGGAAGCTGATCGAGACTGAGATCGGCAGCCGAACACGGACCCTGGAGCTGGTGAAGATCATCGACTGGATCCCTCAAGTCTGGCACCACCTCAACCGCTTCCTGGAGGCTCACAGCTCCTCTGATGTGACCATTGGTACGGAGATAAACCACCACGCTGAAACACAATATTAACAGATGCTAATTTGCTCCACAAGTGTTGAATTTGAGTGTCACGTGTCTTCATCCAGGTCCACGTTTGTTCCTGTCATGTCCGATGGATGTGGACGGTTCTCGTGTTTGGTTCACTGACCTGTGGAACTACTCCATCATCCCCTACATGCTGGAGGCTGTGAGAGAAGGTTTACAGGTAACATCAGCACTCTTTTATAGTAAAATCGACCTATTCCGACACTAGTATGTTTTATTAAATGTAACTGTGAAAGTCATCTTACACAACATCATAAGTCTGTTATCCAAACCCTAGTTTTTTCTCCCTTCTGTGTATCGCTCAGTATGTAGACACAAAGCGTTTATTCGATCTCTGTTTGTTTGCATTGGTTTAGCTGTATGGTCGCAGGGCAGCATGGGAGGATCCTGCGCTGTGGGTTCTGGAAACTTTTCCCTGGGCAGCTTCTCATCAGCATCCTGATTGGCCAGCTTTGTTGCAGCTCCGCCCAGAGGATGTGGGCTTTGACGGATACTCCGCCTCCAGAGAGGGCCTGAACAAACAGAGCACTCAGAGTGACAGTGACGCCGACCCACTGGTGAGTTAACACAACCAGGAGTGAACCCAGAAACTCTTACTGCTCTCAAACGCTTTTATGTTTACATATAAAAATAAAAATATGCTATTTGCTGCAGTAGTGTATTACAAAAAATGTGGGGACATTATAAAGCAGAAAAAGAATTGTTCAAGAAAATCAATGATTGAAAATAATTTATAAACATAACGATTTGTGTAAATTCTCATAAGATGAATCAATGGCACCTCATCATGATCACCATGTTGAGATCACATGTCCTGCAACAGATTAATTTATTTTTACTGAATTAATAATAAGAATAAACTAATCATGGCATCAAACAAGTCAGCAAATAAAGTATGCCACTCAGTGTTATTCTAGTAATATTAATATATGTATTATTATATATTATGAATTATTATTCGATTATAAATATAGTGGATTATAAAAATATGTTTTATTTTAGTTAGTTTTTATTAATTTTGCTAAGTGCTTTTGTCATTTTCCTCAAGCTTTAATTTATTTGTATTTGTTTTAGATAGTAATTGTAGTACTTTAAAAATAATCTAATATTTATATTTTATTTAATTTTATTCATTTCTTTAACCCTTTATGACCTGCCATAGAACAATTCCACCAGAGTATATCTTTGTATTTTTACATGCTGTGCTGTCATTCTTTTGAGCATTTTCATATGCCATACATCAAAATAATCCTTACACTCCCAATTTGAAGGCTATGTTTGTAATAAATCAATAGTAACTACATAAATATATCTCAAAAGTGCAATAGACAAAAAGAAAAAAAAAATATTTTATTTTTTTTACATATTTTATTCAATACAAAAAATGGATAAATGTCAACTTCAAACTTGTCAATGAGAAAAACGTGCATAAAACAATTTAAAACTATACAGAATTTATTTGAACTGTTTACATAAATTAGTTTTTAAGATACACTCATTTTTACACTCATTCAAAAAAAGGCGTGTACTTTCGTTTAGACCTAACGCTGCGTGCGTGTGCGCTCCCGTGCTCGCGCGCGCGCGTGTGTGTGTGTGTGTGTGAATGTCCTTGTATTTGTGAATGTCTAAAGGAGAAATGATAAAATGATAAAATGATAAAATAAAGTAATGGTAAAAAGACAATAACGATATAAGGAACATATAGCAAATGGGAGTCAAACGGGAGTCAAACGCATGGTCAAATGACGCAGCGTGTGACGTCACAACATGCGACACACCCGGGGGTCATAGTGCACAGAACGTGATACGTCAATGAGCCATCGGAAGACGAAACTATCAATCGCAGATCTACAGAACATGTGTGCAAAGTCGTGTAATGCATTTTTGTTTTTTTGTAAACGCATATTACGCAGTTTGTACAGACTGATTAGAGGGTAAAAAACAACGCAACATGGGCATGTTGGAGGCTTGATCTGAACATGTTACATCTCTGGTTTTGTATGCAAAAAGAATGATTGAGCTAGCCATTTGGTTTCAGTTTCTATAGGCTTTTAAACAGACACAGGGAAACCGGAGCGCCGGCGCTCCCGTCGGTCTTAGAGGGTTAATTTCACTTGATTTAAATAAACAAAAATTATATTTAAAAATTTAAATTAACAATAACACTGATGTCACTATAATGGCATTGGTCACTTCTGCGTTATTATACATCCACACCAGAAGGTGTCAGTATGTCAGTCAGTGACACCACATTATTTATGACAAAATAAATGTATGTTGACATCAAGCGTGCCGCACAAGCCCTCAAAAGTGAAGCCAAAACGTCTCGATCGCCCCCCGGTGACCGGTCCTAGTATAGGTCATAAGCCCCGCCTCCCCATGTTATTCAACGGGACGTGAGACCAACTAAATAATTAAATTACACTTCACATATCTTTTTTCTAAAGATAGTTTCGGTCATTTACTGTAGTTTATATCACGTTGATGTAATTTCTCATGTTTGTTTTTAAAATAAGTTAGTTTTTAGTTAGTTATTTGATGCTATAAAAACGGTGCTGTGACATCATGATTGACAGCTGTGATTGACAGGTTCTCTGTGCGAAGTAGTCACTGACTGAAGCACCAACGGACTTTTTTCATAATGTTTACTATGTGGTTAGTAGTTGTATTTACCTTATTTTAACGAGGTACTGCAATCAGCAGACATCATTAGAGAGGAACGGAGCAGACAAGGCCACTTAAGAAAAGTGCAGGGCGTGTGCTTGCGACTGATTCAACGCGAGTGGGGGCGGGGCCTTGATTTCGCGGCTTTACTTCCTGCTCACGACTGCGCATGACTGGTCCCGAAAACGCTACTGCGCAGACTCAAGTTCCAATATGTCAGCGCCATATCGGGACTCTGACGGCTTCAGTTCCCTCCAATGGAAAAGACCGAAGGGGCGTCGTCCATCTTTTTTACAGTCTATGGTTGACATTGATATACATTGACATTGGGCAGGGTAACCTACAAAAACTTGTAAACCACAAAGTTTATATATCATTTTTTTTTGTTTAACGAAAAATAGTCTTATATTTTAGATTGTCATTTCTTTACTTGAAATACAAAACCATACATAATCTGATTTCTTCTCAAACACATATGACATCTGGCCTGACTAATATTTGTGTGTATGGTGTGAACAGATGAACATGCTCCTGCGTCTGAAAGAAGCGGCCGGCTGCTCCAACCCGCAGAGTTACGACAGCGACTCCAACAGCAACAGTCATCATGATGATATCCTGGACTCTTCCCTGGAGTCCACACTCTGATCCAGCCCTTATTCCAGCTGCGGCCGCGAAATCAAGTCTACATCAAATCACTACGGGTGCTGGTAACCCAAATAAAGACGCTTCATATATAAAAAGACATATATATATATATAAAGAATATATAAACGGCAAAACTCAACGGCACTTCAAGCTGCCTCTTGAGAACAACTTGTGTGATTGAGAAATTTTACATCGGCAAAATCAGAAGAAAGTGCTTTGTCCCAATTTTTACCTCAAAAGTAAAAGTGCGGTCACGTTCGCGGAATTCTGCGAATTGTCAAGCGACGCATGAATCCATGTGACCAACTTGTTGCTAAATCTTTCGCCCTCACACGAAATAACAGATTGCGTGGATTCCTATTGAAAGAGTGGATTTCGCCAAAAGTGCAAAAATTCGACGAACGTGAGTAAAAGTGAACTTTCGCGCACATGCAATGCTCACTTGATGTACTACCCTCTACTGGTGAAACGGAGGAGCTACATCTTTAGACCACCACCTTCATCGACTGTCCCTCTATTGATGGATTTGCTCATGACTTTACAAAACCAGCTTGATCGGATGCTGACCATCGCTTCATGTTTAACGTGATAAAGATATGGATGAAATAGCATGGTGCTACACTTTTGAGTTTAGACTTATTTATTGTGACGATTGGGAAAAAAGCGAATATATCGTCTGGGACGTGCTTTTATTCGCCCTTCCGCATATGTCTTTTTCTAAAGCACCTGCTGACCGCATGATCCAGTGTTGTACTGTAGCACAAAGCCTATCTATCTATTTTTTACACTCGATCGCTCTCTGTTTTTGGTGCTGAATGGAATCCGGTGCCTTACTCCATTTTGTAAAGAAAACGGCACTATGTTTTATACTTCCGAAAAATGCTGATTTGATTACGTTTCGTAATTGAGCTACAGGGCTCTGCGCTGCTCTCTGAGTTGGCCTTTAATAAACAGCCTCATAGTCGTCATATCATATCAGAGGTGCAACAATGTGAGGTTTGGGAAAGAAGTGGATAAAGGGAGCCTCCATCTGTTTTGATAACGTGTACTTTTTTTGTTCAGCTACACAGGCGCAGTTAAAAGGGACGTTTTACAATTCCTAGCATCACTTTCTTGAAAACGTTCGAAACATCGCAAATGAGACAAATGATGCATCGTTGCCTTTATATACGTGAAATGCATATAATCACTACTGGCAAAGTGCATCTTGAGTGGTTTAGCTGTAAGGCTTTGCTTGGTGCTTAAAGACCTTCTCAAAAACATCTTGGCAAAAGCACCGCGTGCTGCAGGAGAAATCGTTCATTATTTGGTGTATGAGTATTACCTCATTGACCATTTTGGCCTTTATCGTGTACATATCTTGCATTCAATGTGAAAGAGTAACAAAGTCCACATAGACATTGGATTCATAATATACTGTATTTGCTGCTTCGTAACGCAAGGACGCTTCTGGAGGGTTTGTACATAAAATTGTATCTTTGATTCTCTATAAAGGAACATTATTTGGATGGATAGAACGTTTCCTTGCATGGGAAAGCATTATATATGGGGCTATTTCAGTGTTTTCACCTTCTTTACGTTGTCTAATGCTGTTCGAATGGCACTACAGGGTTTTAGTTAACATTGCTTCCATTTCACTCCAGTGTATGATTCCTGTAAGTCATCGATCCTATGCAACATCATCGTGGATTTAAAAGGGAAGCCAAATATCGAAGCTCTGTAATGCTGTCAGCACTGCCAATACATTGTGTGTACACTGTGTATATAATTTGTGAATAATTTTAGGATATGTGCCTAATGTTCTTTGATGGATTATGATGATGATGATGAAGTCATTTTAAGCACAAATGTTGTATGTGATTGTTGTTACTGAAATGGGAGGGCTATAATCGAATGGAACTCGTGTCACTGAATGTGTACTTTGCTGAAACCTTGTTTCTTGCTGTAATATATCAATGTAAATATTTGACTACCCTGCAGGCTGCATTTTGCTGAATAATCTTTTTCTAGCCATTTATAACAGCGCTTGGAAATATGGAATATTTTGTGTACAGTGTCTTTTTCATCTTAACGGTCGTCTATAGGATGATCTGTGAGACGCAGACGACCCACAAAGATTTACTGATCACATTACCAGTTTTAAATTATTTCTAATTCAATAAACCCAATAATTATTTATTAATTGTTTATTAGTTGTATGATGTCTACATTGCTTCATGCAAGCACATTGATGAAAAAGAAATTATACAAGAAATAAATTCATTTCATTTTGATATCAACTTGTTTTGTTAAATCATATCATTTAAAAAAAAAAAAGAGTAATACAACAAAAGCAATAATTTAACAGCTTAAAAACTACACAGTCATCTCATTTCTTGATGCCTTCAATTTGTTGGCAAACCCTGAAGGTTGATTTGCATTGAGTTCACTGGAATTTTCTGTGAGGTTTTAAAAAATATATATTAATTTATGATTAAATGAAGGGATTAATATAACTGTAAGGGGTCTTTCATCTTTTGGTTTCGAGTGGCTAACATGCTGCTGAATGCAGTCGTTGTCGGAAACATCAAGAACTTGCCCTTATACTTCTAAATTCAAATTCATTTTATGCTAATTCTCTTCCCAGTTTTTGGATGACAAACTGACCTGCTCTATTTTTTCCCAAATGATTACTTGAGTAATCTCAGGCATTTTTGTTCACGTACCGCTGAGAATATATTTTGAAATGTTATAGTATTGAAGTAAACATATAGGTGATGGCTTTGCAATCCTGAAGCAGACTCTAATTGATCAGTTAAGATGGGTCTAAATAATTACTGTCCTGTTTTAATTATTCCCTGTTTAAAAATTAAACAAAAAGTCCCCTGTATATTTCAATGATTAAATGTGTACATTATTGAAAACACTGCAAGGACACATAGATGGCGCTGTCACCTAGTAGCTGTTATTGTAGACTAGTTTGATACTGTCAACAAACGCCAACACACACACCAAATTCCAGCTTTGTGTTTTGTTGGATCAGTGTGTTTACTCCAATTGTGTTTGTTGGGTAAGTATGAACATAACGTGTTTCGCAATCCAACGCTAGTAGTTACAAATCGCGTATTGAAGAGATGCAGATTCACCATTCGGAAGCGATACAGCTCGAGGTTCAGAGACAGCGAAGAAGAGTTTGGAGGAGTTTATTGATTTAGACCGTTGTGTTTAATTTATTACGTATTAAAGAATTTTAGTCATCTAAGGCTAAGCCAAGGAGCCATTTACACAGAACGCGTTTTTTTTTTTTTTTTTTTTTTTGCGAGGGCAGTGTAATGAACACTGTAGGCCTACCGTACGCCTACACAAAATGACCCAAGACTCGAAGCCAATTGTTTCACATTTAATATGCAGAATTATCATTTTAGTAAACACAACAACCCATTTTTTTTTTCCAAAGTATCATATTTTCACACCACATGATTTATAGAATTGTGGCATTGAGACACATCCATCACCTAACAGCAAGTAAACACCATAAAATAATATATTTTTTTAATCTAAAATACATACAATAAAATGAACATTGAGTTTGAGTCATTTTACATATTCGCATGTAGGCCTATTATTAAATTTAAGGATGGGTGTGAAACCTTCAAAGGTCTAAAAAACTAACTAAAATAACATTTATACATTTCCATCTACATCTTATCTAAGAGTCTAGAAAGCAGGTTAATGTACTGTATACAGATATATCTCATAAAATGTGTGAGAGATAAAAGACACACTGTAACCTCAATTATGGTTGTTTTTGACAGTTGAGGAGTTTGGAAGTACAAAATCTCCTAAACAGCTGGATATTCCAACTTGAGCAAATCTCTGCGTAATCATTTTCTTTGTTTTGCATATTTACCAATTCCATACCATGGATATTGATCCGTTGGTTTTCTTTCCAGACCATTTTCTCCTAGAAAAAACTGTCAAAGACAGTTCTGCGCATGTCAAAATCTATGCAGGTATACTAAATATCCTCTTTGTTTAAGTGTATTTTTCCAAATGGGTTCATCAACAAACATAAGGTAATTCTGAGGAGCCCGATTGAAAAATAAAAAATAAAAACATTTCAGGCAAATTAAACTGACTTTTTTCCCTGGTCATTTACATTTCCCCCATATTCCCCCAAAGGAGGCAAAAAAAATATATGGTACCAAATACGCCTAACCCATTCCTGTGTTCCTGAAAAAAAATCTTTGATACTGCCAGTAATCACATCTTATTATCTCTTCCTCTTTAAGAACCTGAGGAACTCTTTCACAGGTTGGCCTTGCTCTGTATGTTTAGGTGAAGTCTTTGTGTGTGGTTTCATGTTCTTCTCTTCCCCGCCTGTTTAAAAGGGTTCTGTTGAAGGATATCAGAGAAAGTCTGTCCCTCAGAATAATCTTTCAGTTCTGGGAAGTCATTAACAGCATCCCTTGGTTTGTTCTAAAAACAATTGTATGTTTAAAATGTATAGGATCAGTTTTTCCACTAGAGTAGGCATCTCATCATAAAGTATTGTTAGTGTATCTTGATCTGTGATTTGAAATCACCATCAACTTTATAAAAAAATACCCCCGATTGTAACAGCCTTTTTGAACTGCGTGGCATAATATTCCTGCATGGTGTGTTTACCTTGTGCACAAAACTTGTAGGCCTACTAACAGTTTTGCCCTATTCTCTCCCACACTGGAATTATGTAATTGTCACTCCTGTTTAAAATGTTCTTCTTTCATCATATTGTAAGCCCAGAGGCAATCAACTTAACAGTGTGGTTTGGCAAACAGGAAGTAAATAAGGCCAGTGAGTGGCATAGTGAAAATTCAAATTATGAAAATGTGTATTTATATAGCCTAGGCCTACTGTTGAACCATGTTTAAAAAATATAAATATAGCCTAGCTAGCCCATTTCTTGTATACAAGAAAGTCCAGTGTAGTTAAAACAATTTGGATGTATAGCCTATATCTCTTAGGCAAAACTGCGGATAAAATTAGAAAATGAAAACGTAAGCATTCTATTTTAAGACAAAAAGTTCCATTCGTGTATTTAATTGTTCTGTCGTGTCAGTGACGTTAATTTAGGCCAACCCGGAAGACTAATTCGCCACGCTTCCCTCCCTCGAGCTCGGAGATATGTAAATAATAGTGTTAAATGTATGGGGACAATAAGGTCAGTGGTTTGAATTCATTCACGTTTTGTTCTACTACAACTTAAATGACCATACATACCCCAGGCTCAAACGTTAATTCTCGAAGAAACACGTTTTGTTCTACTACTATGCAACATAGCGTGCGTGACCATTTAATCCATGTTGTGTTGTTTATTAACTAAACAGATATTTCTACAGTGATAGGCCTATGACAGTAGCTTTTCAGTAGCGAGCTACATTTTGCAACAAGTAGCGGTAGAGATAAAATAGCTACTTAGTTACCGTGTTTATGTCACAATTGTAGCTGTATTGTCTAAGCAGTTTTAAAGCACTGTGAACAAGCAATAAAAAGTCTGTAAAGTTCGATTTGTTTTAGTGAATCGGTTCGCTCGGAAGGAACTGATTCGGATCTCTGCACGAGTCATCGCGCGTCTTTTACCGAATTAGCCTATTTAGGTAAATATTTAAGTTTAAGTTAACTTCATTGATATTATTTCGTATATTTAATTCAGTGATCTAATAGATAACATTTATGGGCAGTGATTTAATGTGTTCTGTCTGATTGATGCTGACATTCGAATTTAGATTTATTTAATCATTAGCCTACAAAGCCAGGTTTGCTTAAAAAAATATTTTAAAAAAATTAATCCAGAGAAATATCGTCAATGGCTAGTAGCCTATTTGTAGTAAAGTCCCTTGTTCATTTTGATTGTGCTTGTGCTCAAATTAAGGCCGCTTACCCAGGTCAGGATATTCAAAACGAAGACTTTTTTTAAAAAGAGATTAAAGAGGATTTTTTTTACAGATCAGCAGATTGTTTTACTACAAAACTGTGCTTAGGCCTATATAAAAAGATTGAGGCATTTGAAACATATTAAATGTTGAAGTCCAATGGGCCTGTTGCGCAGGCTAGGTCTATATCTCTTGCGTAGGCCTATTATTTCATGTTCATTTTTTTTTTCCTTTTGAAAAATTATTCATAGCCCTAATTATTTTGTAATCAACCCAAAAAAAGAGATGAAATTTACAATTTATTTGCAAACCATACAAAACATTTCAACATATACATATGCATACAATGTGGCACAAAATAAATTCGTATAAATTATACATACGTCTACAACTTTAATAAAGAATCTAAAACTCAAAATTCTTGGTATAAAATATCCATACAAAAATATTTGTACAAAACACTGTACAGTTCCCCCCAAAAAGCTGTGCGACACAGCAAAATCATTTTGCGAAGAATTTCCAAATAAGTAAATATAGTGATGTGGAAAATATTTGCTACAAACAAAAGTGAAATTATACGCCAATAAAACCACAACATGGTTATTGCGTAAACGTGTGCTTGAATACAGACATTATACAGACGATAAAGCTGCTTATGACACTGTTATTTCATCATCTGATTCAGAAAAGTCCGAGTGTTTGAATGAAATGCTAGAATCAGTGCTGTTTGAAAGTTCACGTCTCGGTGAAAGGCAGAAATGTGACGCGCGAGGAATGTCTCCGCAAGCGTCCTCTTCATCTTCTTCATCCTCTGAGGACTTTTTACCCACGTCGCTGAGATCTGGGTGAGGATTGGTTTTGGTCGGCAGGGTTTGTTCTCGGCAACCTCCTGAAGACAGCAGCTCCCTCTCCTTGGAGTTTCTCCATTTCATTCTCCGATTCTGGAACCAAATTTTGACCTGTTTGAAGAGATTTTATAGTTAACAATTGAAGTCAGAGAAGAGAAGTTGAAATAAATATTTTTAGTGCTGTCAAATCGATTAATCGCGACTAGATAGATAGATGCCTTTATTTATTTGACTAACTTAAATAAAAGTTTGTGTATGCCTACCTATATAATGCATGTGTTGTGTGTGTGGTGTGGTGGTGTGTGTGTGTGTGTTGTGTAAAGCTTATATATTTGTGTGTGTAACTTGTATGTCAGATGCAGTTAATCGCGATTAATCGATTTGACATCTTTATATATTTATATGCAAGGTTGAACATAAATTATGCAAATAATATCATAATTATTTTTTATTCAAATTATTAGATTAGTATTTTCCCGCCCTTATATTCACCTGTGAATCTTTAAGCCCGAGTTTCGATGCGAGTTTTTTCCTGTCTGGCTTGCTGATATATTTCTGCTTTTGGAACATTTTCTCCAGAGCTTTGCGCTGCACATCAGAAAACACAGCCCGGCGGAGCATCCCTCTTCTGGGCTTCCCTCTCGCAGCAAGAGGCCAGGAAAAAGTTCCAGGGATGGGGACAACCGATGAAGGAGCTGTAACAAGAGACAAGTGCATAAGGTAAATAACGCATTCATGGACACATTCACCAGATCTCTCTAATAGTGTTATTTTGTTTCGCCCATGAGGCTAAAAGTTAACTTTGCGTTACTAAGGGCAATTGGGTGTTGCTTTTCCCAGGGACAATCTGAAGTGCTGAATGATCAGGGAGAAAGAAATCTTTTCTTCATTATCATCTTTATTTAGAATTTATTCTCTTGAAATGTCTCTCCCTGTTTTGAGTGAAATGGCACGAGGTGACTAATTAGCACATGGGCCGGATCCACGCTGCATTGGTATGGTAAAAAGGCAGAGTATCCTTTTCTACGAGCCCCCCGGTGAAGGACAGAGGAGTTAATATACCGTGAACGGTAATTGTGTAGTAATGAACTGGCAGAGAAAAGACTCCGGACAGACGGCTAAGGCCATATATTATTGCCACAAAAGCAGATTTACACTTTCAAACTGAACGCAACTGCATAGCGGAATACTGATGACCAGGGACCACGTTTTTTGCCCTCAAATAATTTTCGTTAAATGAACACGAAAAGCAATTGAGAGCGCTCAAGTTGTTTTGTTAAGGTATTCAGCGCGCGCAGTGAAAAGACTCCTTTCAAAGAGTCGTGCTCTATTATCATGTGGCGTCTATAAAAGAATAGACTTTAAATATTTACTGCCTCAAAAGAGCATTTAAAGCTCGTATTTTAAGGAGCCGTATTTAGAGAGCACTTCCAAGCCGAAGTGTGACTCGCGCGCAATGAGCTGATGTTGATGTTTGGCGTCTTCAACTAGCCTGCATTTTCAACGGGTCGATTTTTCCTGATTTCTCGCTCTCCATTCTACACACACATCTCTTGATATTGTTCTTTTGCAACTCAAACACCAATCACACTCTATGTGGTCTTGTGAGAATATTGAAACCGCTCAATGTCTCCTAATGGGCAAATTAGTCCATGACTGGTGAACGCCCCTCTGTCGCTGGTTAAAAGTCTATCTTTGGCGGGTTGTGGGTGGTTTGCCCCGGAGGGAGATGGCCAGATTGGTCATGGTGCTGACGGCATTGTTGGCAGTCAGCAGGCCGAACTGTCTCCTCACTGTGGGAAAGACCTGAGCCAATAGCGGAGAACTTAAAGATGAGAAGAACCTCACGTTGCAGTCGATTAACCCAAGTCTAACTCTTTTGCATCTCTCTAGTACAGTGTTGACTGAATGCAAACCTCTTAAGTGGACTGTACAAGCATTTCAATCTGAATACTCACCGGGGAAGTATGAGGAACGGACGAAAGGGCAGAATGAACCATCAAAATAAGGCACAGGGAATCCTTTGGGATGCATGCCGTGAACGGAAAGGGGAGATGTGGCTAAAAAAAAGAGAATCAAACTGAAGTTAGTGCTGTTTTATTATTATTATTTTTTTTTACTTTTATTTGTCATTATCAGTGGAGATGTGGGTCTATATAAACACTCACCTTTCTTTGGTGACGGTGCCAGGATGGCACTCACCCCAAACTTGAGGTAGGTTGGATCCTTGCTAGAAACTGGCGTTTTTGGGGAGCAAGATCCACGTTTCTCCGTGATACTGGGGCTGACTCTGTCCAAAAGCCTGGAGGTATCCGGGATGGAGAGAGGTGTAGGAGGAGAGGCGCATGGCGAGCGCGCGTCTTGGTGTAAGTAAGCGCTGGGTCTGTGGATGCGCAGCAGGTCCTCCACTAGAAAGCTCGGGTGAGCTAGGAAAGGTGAATGCAACGGTGCTGCTGGACGCATAAATGCTGAATATATTGCAGAAGGTGCAATAACACTGGGGATCATCATTGTCCCGGCTATTTTATAGCGAAAATAAGACGATACGGTTACTCCTGTTAATATTAGATAAGTCTCTTCTGCCAAGCTCTGGACTGAAGGAAAGGCGATTTGCTTCTGGAGGTCTTCGTTTGGGAAGGGGCACTTTATATGTATGCCCCTGTAAGGGTCCTTTGAGGACTGACAGCCACAACAATGAGACTCAATAAAGTCCTCCGCTTGAGTCCCATTGAATGAAGCCTCGGAGGTGCCTGATTGGTCCGATAGAGCAATTTATGATTGGATTAGACTTCATAAGATTTGAATGGCCAGGGCATGCCGCTTAACAAAGAAGATGTGGTCATACATTTTGCATATAGACCAACCATTTATTTATTTATGTATTTATTTATTTAGGGTATTTATTTGCATAGCCTACATTATAAGCGAGTGGGCCTAATTAAAAAACTATTATTATTATTATTTTACAAATAGCCTAATACAAATTATTTTATTTTATACAAATAACCTTACTTTAACTATATTTTATTTTACAAATGTATTTAGGCTACGACAAACAATGTGATCACAATTATTTATTTATTTATAAATGAGCATTGTTGTCGGATTCAAAGCCACTAGTAGCCTATAAATCTATAGCATTCTAAAAACAGACAGTGTTAGTACGTTAAAATATAAATAATACAGGCTAATCTAATGCTTTTTGGACAGTTCTTATCCTGTTTGCCTGTCAGGAGCCTCCCGATAAAATCCCCATTTAATAATCATTTATGCTGTATTTTTTTACTGAAATCCAATCTGGGCTCTGTCACGGAGAACAGCTTTAAATGGATTTGTGGTTGAATCGCCATGACAGATGTGTAAAATATATCCCCCCGTGTTTGAAACCGGGCAAGTCTTCATTCACTTTCTCCGGGGCCTCACTTTACACACGTTCGCGAGAGACGTGTGTGCTGCTCCGTTTGAACCGTGAACTGTCACCCTCAGCTGCTCGCGCCTCGCTTTCTTTTACCCTCACAAAGATCTCTGACACAAAAACACACCGATCGCTGTTTCTATAGACGACGAGGCTTATTCTGCCAGTTTAACCGCTTGAATAAAAGTGCATATGTGATTTGAAACGCATGCGTAAGAGGTGCATTTAAAGTCGTATTTAACTGATATGAGAGACTGGACACACGCAAGGTCTCTCCAGAGTTGATCGTATGTTAGATTGGTCCAATTAAGACAAATTAATGTGATATAGAAAGTTTCATGAATTTGTAACACGCTTTATTGTTGAGGCTGCACTCCTTAAAGCAAACTCTTTTTGAAGCACTTAAGCATGCGGTTTCAATGTAGGCCTATTTATTTATTTATTTATTTGCAACCCTCTGCTTTTCATCTCCTTTCATCATTTTGTTACTATAACATATTAACAATTCTCATCATGTAGGCCTATATATCATGTAACATTAAGCACAATATCAAATGGACTAAATCAGCTAAATTGACATAAAAAATAAAGCTTCTCAATATATTGCAGTACCATTTAGCAGGCCTAACATATTTCCTTTAATCAGTAGGATATTAATCTTTTTTTATTATCTGTGAGAATGTCCAGATAATTTTTTGCCCCCAATGGCAGGTACACACACACGTAGGCTACACACGCACTTGGGCGCGCGCACGCACGCACGCACGCACGCACACACACACACACACACACACACACACCACACACACACACACACACACACACACACACACACACACACACACACACACACACACCGCATGTGTTTTATGCACGCAATATGTTTACATAGGGATCTAATTAGGGTCTTCCCAAAGACTTTTATTGTAGTTAAATTAAGCTAATTAAATTACTTCAGACCAACCTTATCCCTACAACAGCACTTTTAGCATTTTACGAAGTTAATACAGACATTATTTACTCTCTTTACAAAACAATTGTCCCTTTAATACATCCGAAAAGAGTTTTTGTCTGAGTTTGCTAATTTGTGGAGTGGTAATACCAGTCATTTTGTTTTGTTTTTTGTTGTTTTTTTTAGAAACACACACAAACACATTCTGTAAAAGTGATAAGGCAAATTAACAAAACAAAGCATTTTTTCCGTTATATTTCATTTTTTTATAACTCCATATTTTCTTTGCTTGGAAAATCCTTCTATTGTTGCGGACTAGCAGATGGTTAGCTGGAAACATGGCTTAGTCTCGATGACCGAAGCTAATTTCTAATAGCTGTGGAAGCTTGGCACATTTTTTTTCTTTTCGCAAAGGCTAAAAACAGCTGGTGGGATTTGATTAAACCCATTAAATGCACATTTCCAAGATATTATCCCCCTCCGGAACACCTCGACTTAAGTGCACACTTGAAAGATGAGCAGTTACGGTGCCGTCTATAGGTTCTTTACACAGTCTCCTTATTTCACAACAATATACTAAATAGATTAACTCACGCATTATCTGGCATCAATATTGCCTAGTTAAGAGAAGGGCTGAGTAAATATATTACACATGCATGAAGGGTTCTTTTGGGATAGTTTACTGGGTGTTGGGTCCGGCAGGTGGTTAACTGTTTACTCACTTTTTATTAGTGAAGTTAAAACACTGCCTTAGACAAACAGGAAGTCTTCCAGATTTGTAACTGCATTAGTCATCCCTTTTAAACCCAGCAGGAGAAGCAGAATTTCAGTTTGAAATTAAATTTTAAGATGTTATATACATGCTTCATATATCACTGATAATCAGATGATATATAGGCCATTTCTGCCAAAGCATGATTTGCATTACTAGAAAAATATATAGAAGTGCTGACAAGCATTAAATCGATATTAACTCGGCATTTAACATAACCCTATAACAAAAAGCACACATCCATTGAACAAAGCCTTTAGAAGGCCTGGTCTCGGTCCACCTGTTCTTTGATATGTCAGGCAGCCAAACCGCGTTTGGTCACAGCGGGGATTAGCGTTTTTTCTTTGCCCTTCAGTCTTGAACCCTCCATTGGTTGTCATCGTTCGACGTGTCTGCAGGTTTAGATGAAGAAAGGACTGGGACGGCAGAGACAATTTTTCTGAGACTATTAAATTCAGATGTCCCTCCTATTTGGCTGGGTGCATAACAGGTGCTGTTATAATCCTCTTAACATGGAGTTATTGTTCTCCAGATTCAAAAACAGGAACAAGCCAAGCTATGCACTGTTCTACAGTCCAGTTTTTAAATTTCAGTGACAGCTTAGGCCTTCTCTGAGGCAGATCTTTTGTGCATAACTTTTGTCCATGACTGAATGCAAATTTAATTGCTCGTTGATGACAAAATGTCCCTGATAGAGTTTGACTTTGATTTACTTTTTGCATCATGTAACAACATACATTTGAGCAACTCAGAAAGCATAGAAACTTTATAAGTGACTTTTTTGACTGAAAATGATCTTTTCACAAGTAATGCACATGAGCAATGTGGTTTCAGCTGATGAAGAAATGCATATTTTATTCTCCGCTAATGATGTATATCTACTGTCCCATCAGAATAACTGGAAGATTAATGAATGTATTTAAAAGACATCACATTAATTTCAAACATCTCAAGCAGTTTGAGATTTTATCTTGTGAAGTGTGTCCATGTAGGTGGTAATATTTGTGTGGATGTGTCAGTATGGATGAGGCCCAGGAGAAATAGAAAGTCATTTAAGTGGAGGACAGAGGGTCTCCAGTGCCTGTTGCCCGGTCTGCGCTGACACGTTTCTGTGCGCGTAATCGGATTTTGAGCGAGTGTGGTACTTATGTCAGTCTGCGTTTTGTCACAGCCACAGAGCGCTGACGGCCACAGTGCCTTAATCTCCCCTGCTTTACCTTCTAGAGGAAAACCCCCCCAGAAAACCTCATTTAATTCACATATAATTCTCACTGAAGCTCTGACGCATTAGCATAACAGCAGGAAAACGTCGGCTTTTCAGTGTTTTTGGGATTGTGTGCTTGTCTGTCCTCTCTTATAAGGTTTGGACTAGGTAATATATACCTGCTTAATAGTATGAAATTTAGCTCTATCTATCTATCTATCTATCTATCTATCTATCTATCTATCTATCTATCTATCTATCTATCTATCTATCTATCTATCTATCTATCTATCTATCTATCTATCTATCTATCTATCTATCTTCAGATATTCTTTTCGTATCTGCCATCAACTTTAATTTACATGCACCACAAGAGAATGAATGTGTCAGTCTATTTTCAAATTATCTATAAAATTATCTATTTTTTTCTTTTCTTTTCTTTTTTGAATGGAAGAGGATATGAACTGTTGAACCAGGATACCGGCAATTTCAGGTTAAAAGATGTGAGCCGTAATGAACCCTGCGGTCATCGCACTGAATCAGATTCCTGGGCCGGTACTTTAGTCAGGCAAACGGTACTAATGAGCTCTGACTGACTTTGCACTCGGGCACAGCAGTGGGCAGCCCCCTGATGGCAGGACCCAAGTGTGACCAAAGCTCTGCCTGCTTTAAAGCTCAACCGTCATTCATGTTCATGAAACTGGTCATGTGCACTGACATAAGTTTATATTGACTGATCTGGTTACGCATCGATTTAGCCATTGGCTTAAATGATTCAAGGGTTAAAAGACCATCACTGATCATTACCATATGATGATAGGCCTGATATGTTTTAAGCTCTTTGTAGACCTTACTTTTTATTGTCCTCTAGTCAAAAAGAAAAACTGGCCTACACGCATATCATCAAATAAATAAGGGATAAACTCTTGTTTTTCTTCCAAATAGGTTTTACCCAGGCCGAAGTCAGACATTTGTGTACATGCATATGTCCAAAATCAACATCCCAAGTGCTCTTAATTGTGGACCATGTATTTTGTTCAGAGCTAAACATGCCTGGCTCTTGAGACAGTTCATGAATGTTGAAGTATTTGGTTGTTATTGTGACCCACTCCATAAGTTGCTTGTTTTTGTTTTCCATTTTCTGACATATCTGCTCTAATTACCAGGTTTAATATTTCTTTTTCTGGGCTTTTTGAATCCTCTTTGAACCAATTCAAAGAACTGACCCCCCCAAAATCAACACTTGTCCTTCTCCTGGACCTCAAATCACCCCAAATACTTTCCCATTGGCATCTCTAAAAACACAGGAAAGGAGATTTCATGGAGCTTGAAATGCACAGAAGTTTGGAAGCAGAAGAGAGGGAGCAACCCTGATCTGAGACAGGCCAGCTGATTGTTGTGTCACAGTTCAGTCTGAGAGGCAAACTTAGTTAACTTTACGAGGTGTATCCACTGTTCTCATTGGACCAGCCAGAGCACTGTTGCACCACATCATGATGTAATCGCCTGTCAGAAACATTACAGTTTACCAAAGCCATGCAAACAATTATATGATTTCTGGCAAAATAGTCATGATACTTATAGGTTCTGTATGTCATTTTTTGGTGTACTAAAAAAAGCATAAAAATAGCATAATATTTATAGAGATTTAGGAAACATGCTAAGTTCAAATACTTGTTCCTTCATAAAGCAATGATACAGCTAGTTGTTCTACTTTGAAATTAGTTACGTGTTGATTCCGCCCACTGCCAATTTATCCAATAGTATTTCGTCACCACAGGTTGCCATTTGCCAGAAAACACAGTGTTTTGCAGCCATGGAAGCCAGCAAACAAACTAGATCAGAGATAGCAGATTCTACCCGTCTGCAACAAAAATAATGCAAATGTATGCATTAGCTGATCTGCTTATAGTGTAAGATTTGTGTGCTTTCCTGTGACGTGATCTCAATCTGGCAACCTGGGCCCGTATGTATAAAGCCACTCAGAGTAAAATTTTAGTCTCAAGTCTGTCAAAATTCTAAGAATTACATAATTTTACTCTTATTCCTAAACTTAAGAGTAAGTGTGATTCATAAAGGTTCCTAAGTGTTAAGACTTGGTCTCAGCTCCTAAATTATTTAAGAGAGCTGGAGAGGTCTCCTAACCTAGTTAGGAGTAACAAGATGGCAGCAGAGAGATTATGCACTTTTTAACAAAAATATGATGTATTGTAGTAAAATGATTTTATCAAATGATAAAAAAACTTGAATCATCAAGGTATTCTTTTTGTAACTTGCCTTTAAAAAAGTTTTATAGCAATGAAATTAAAGTATTATTTATATTTTTGGCGACTGGAATTCATCAGTGCACCTGTGATGACTCGGGCCCTTCAGTCCACAGTTAGTAGGCTCTTGAATAGCACTATAGTGACACTGACCACACCAAATATACAGTGGTGGCCAAAAGTGATGTGCAGAGTTTTTTTTTTTAACCCTTCAAGTTTGCTTAAACCTTAAAAGGAAAATATTTTTATATTTATATTTTTTTTATATATGAGGGGAGAACAAAACACTAAACTTAATCAATGTATTCATTTGACAAAATTATTTCATGTCAACTTTATTTCTACGGTGCTTTTTACAATACAGATTGTTTCAAAGCAGCTTTGCAGAGATTACAGGAAAAGTTAGTTTTGGCTGTACAGCAGCTCTAGAAGAAAATAGTGTCATTGTCCTGCTTAAGTAAATTCAGTGTTTATTCATTTCAACCAGAAAGACTCGGGAGGCAAAATGACGTGACACAGTTTATTAACAGCCCAGCAAGCAAGTATTGTGTTATAAAGATATGTTGCGTAGCTCGCAATCCGAGGGTAACGCAATCTGTTTTTTTTTTTTATACCTCCCGACCCCCGGGAGGTATATTAGTCTTCCTGGCAGAACTTAAGCTAAAGCATTCATTTCCATTGTAAAAAATCATTAGTTATCTATTTAGTTCATTTATATCTACAGCCACTCTCAGTTCTCATATAATGGTGTCAATGCAGGCAGATCAATACTATTTTTAAATATTAAGTGACAAATAAGGGCAAATACAGCTACAGGTTTTAGAAAAACTAAAAAGCTCACAGGAGAAAAAACATACATTGTCTGCAACATAATCATTTCTTAATATTTCATTATCCTCTCTTGTTTTTTCACCTGTTCATAATTTATTTGTATGAAAGCCTTGCTAAAAATTATGTCTGTACAATTTGGAATGTTTCATTGTTATCACAAATAAACAATTGACTCCAGGCACAACTACACAATACGCTTACAAAATATTTAACACATTTTTAATACTATTTGAATAAAGGGTGAATCTGACAATTTTCCTTCAATACTAATTTGTGATAATTTTGCACAATGCAAAGCAATTAAAAAAATAAATTTAAATATTAAAGTTTCAGTGTCTTAATTAAATTATTTTGTTATAATTACATTAAATGTTTGGTGTCATGCTGCAGTGACCTCACCCTTGCAGGCTCACTATTGGCTGATTCAGAGGTTCAGGGCGGCCATTTTGGGTTAATATCATTGTAGTCCTTAGTTTGCAGAACTAAAGTGCTACGTCAGTCAGCACTTAAGAATCAGTCTTATACTTTACTGAAAGTTGCTTTTAGCTGCTTTATAAAAGTATCTTACTCTTAGAGAAGTCCTACTTTTTACTAAGTATTTTTTGACACTTAAGTCAAAGCTTAAGACTATTCTTAAGAGCATTTCTTAGAAGTTTTATACATACGGGCCCTGTTTTTTAAAAATTTGGACTGCAGTACCCATTTCAACCACTACCTGTCCATATTTCATACCGCTCCTTTAAGGTACAATATGTAGGATTTTTCACCACCAGGAGTCGCTAACCTCTTACAATAACAAAGGCGTATATTGATGACGTAAAAAATTAAGCTGAATTATGGATCTTGTCGTCAAGCTGATGGATCTTTTATGGATGAGTGAATAGATTGATGTTTTTAACATGACTGTGGTATGAAGCAGGGCGCGATTGCTAATGAGAGACGTAACGTTATACCAGCGCCACACGCAACACGAGTCCTGTGGATATAAAGGAATAAGGACATTTAATTCTACCGAACTACACGCAAGTGCTTAATTAATACTCACACAGGTCAGTTTATTAGACGAATGAATCTTGAGGTAACGCAGCGTGTTTCACTTGCTCTAACAGTTACACTGTCACACTAAACGGCATTTGAGTGTGTTGGATGTTGCTAGTTAGGTTGTTTGTTGGCTGTATGAGACTAAGTAAGCTAGATCAACATTTGAATAACATACAGATCATATTCTAACATTTCATCATGTTGAACTAAATAACATTGATTAGTTTTATGTACATTTGCTCACCTGTCTAATAAAGTAACATGCAACACTCGCGTCTCTATCAAGTCGAAGTTAGTCGTGGATGTGGAACTCTCGAAAGATGTTGATCTTCGTTTTAGTCCTCTTTTTGTCTCAAAGTCTGCTTGCCATGGTCCATAATGTTTAAACAAAACAACAACAGCGTGAGCGTCCTGCTAGGCATAACCGGCATAACCCAGTTGTCCACGTCTGTCGCCATGGTTACCATGGCGGAAACCGAGGGTAATGCGGATATACGACTCCTCACCTCTGCTCACACACCCCGTTTCCTTGGTTAAAATCGCAATTTTCTCACAATTTACAAATAGTTGGAAATGTTCGGGATATTGTAAGTAATCAACTAAACAAAATATATAACATTGGCCTAGTGGTTTTTGGATATTTTACTGCAAAAATCCTACATATTGTACCTTTAAAGAAGATTTTGTGTCAAATAATATAAAACAAACTATGTATTATTTGATTTTTATTCTGAAGAATGCTAAACTTGCAACACAATGCTAGGATGTTTTGAGTGGTTGTTAGGCGATTGCCTGGCCCGAGTCAAAAGAGCCACCAGTGTTTCAGATTTGAGTTTTATTGGTAATTTTGTTGTTGTCCCGTTTTATTTATTGTTTAGGAAAATATTACCCCTCATTTACAGATTTAATTCTGGGTGAAAAAATATCCCATTATCATTTAGGTGTTACGAGTCCTCAGCTCAAGAATGAGCAGTAGTAATAGTGATGATTTTCTCATGATATTTCTAGCAGATTCCTTCAACAGAGCATCTGTCTCCCTGCTCTTTGTGTATTCAGCCTCATTGAACAGATTTTAAAGGCTGTGTGTGTGTGTGGCGTAGGGGGATCTTGGGGTTGTATCAAAGTATCCAAACACTTCCCTCCTTTTGCATAAGAATGTGAGCCGGGTGCCTCTGATTTCTCTGAAGATGCCCGTGGCACTGACATTTCTAATCCCTGAAATATTGTCCGGCCCGCCTGAATGGCAGTGCATCAGAGCGCAAGTGTAATTATTCTCTAATACGTCTGAGGCCATTGCGTGTTCTCACACATTTACTGAGAGGATTGAGAACAGCCTCTCTGTGGAGATGAATGGTGCTACACAAGAACAACCTGCTGCGCTCACATGCAACACACATTGCCTTTGTAAACTTTGTAAACCTGCATCTTTGAGCACTTTTAGATTGCAGGTCTTAAAAAATGATTTTCTCAGTGCAGACCTGCATGCATGTGGGGTGGTGGGAGCTATGTTTTTTGCACTTATAAGTTTACTTGATTTGATGCAGATTTCCCTTTCAGCATGGCTTTGACACAGATGTGTCTTTATGTCATTTTACACAGCAAAAGCGGCACACAATCTGCATCTGAGTGGCATGTATGGGTTTTTTTTAATTTAGTTGCTCTAATGTCCCAGATATTATTTTTTATCAGATTTATTTTTGGTTTGTTTTGAAAGCACATTTAAACTGATGACAAAAATGATGACTGCCCCAGCAATTTTGACCCAGATAATATCTTTCTTTTTTGTTAGTGAATGTGTCATAATGATGAAAACGACAAAAAATTAAGGTCACTTGTGAGCATAAAATTTTTATTTTATTTATTTTCCAATTGAGCTGTAATTTTGTTAAAATTATGCAAATATATTATTATTTTTTTAATAAACAATGCTACCCTGCAAAAAAGTTTGCCAGTTTATAAATGTTTTAAAAAGATTAAAATGTAATTTTGTACCACCATTATCTCCATCACAAATTTTTTTTTATTTTTTAAAGAAATTAATACTTGCATTCAGCAAGGATTCAATAAATTGATCAAAAGTAACAGTAAAGACATTTATAATGTTACAAAATATTCCAATTTCAAAGAAATCTGTTCTTTGGAACTTTCTATTCATTATAGAATCCTGGTAAAAAAAAAAACAGTTTCAACAATAACGATAACAATAACTTTATTTTAGTAGTATTGCAATGATTTTTTCAAATGAATGCAGCCTTGATGAGTATAAGAGACTTCCTTCAAAAACGTTATAAAATTATAATAATAAAAAGCTAACCTCAAATTTTGACCGGCAGTGATTGAGTATTTAGTTGAAATGGCATTATGATGGGAATTTCCATTAATCGACAGAAAAATTTATGAAACATACCGTGATACATAAAGAGATTTTTTATGTTTTTAAAAGAAGTTTCTTCTGCTCATCAAGGCTGCATTTATTTGATTAAAAAAACAGTAATATAATGAAATATTATGACAATTTAAAATGATTTATTATGACAATTTAAATTTTTCTATTTTAATATATTTTAAAATGTAATTTATTCCTCTGATGAAAGCTGAATTTTCACATCATTACATACATATTTCATAAATCATTCTAATATGCTGATCTTATGCTAAAAACATGAATTATTATTTTCATGTTGAAAATAGTTGTGTACAATGTCACAATGCTTTGATGGAAAATTCAAAAGAACATGAGCATTTATTTAAAATCGAATATTTTCTACATTATAAATGTCTTTACTGTAACCTTCAATTTAAATCCTTGATGAATAAAGTATTGATTTCTTTCGCAAAAAAAAAAAAAAATTCTTACTGACCATTTAAGGGTATTGTTTAATGTTACAAAAGCTTTCTATTTCAGATAAATGCCGTTCTTTTGAACTTTCTATTCATCAAAGAATCCTGAAATAAAAATGTTCAAAACATTGATAATAATCATAAATGTTTATTGAGCATCAAATAAAATTCTGAAGGATCGTGTGACACTGAAGACTGGAGTAATGATGCTGAAAATTCAACTTTTATAACAAGAATAAATTACACTTTACTTTATATTCACATAGAAAACAGCTGTTTTAAATTGTTATAATATTTATTTGTATTTTAATCAATTAAATGCAGCCTTGGTGAGCAGAAGAGCTTCTTTAAAAACATTAGTGTATATATACTGTAGTATATATATATATATATATATATATATATATATATTATATATAATATATATATATATATATATATATATACACTTTTGGGCATTGTATTGAATAAATGAAACAGCTGAGAGAGTATTTATGTTTTTAAATGTCCAGAGGTCCAAAAGTGCAATAGTTATAGAAATACCCATATATAGCATGAAAAGGTGTGTATTGGGTTTAATACTACACATGAGAGCGTTTATTTAGAATGAAAATTCTGTCATCATTTACTCACTCATGTTCTTCCGAACCTGTGTAAAAGGAAGGAAAGGAACAAAGGAAGATATTTTGAAGAATGCTTAACCAAACAGTTGATTGTCTATTGACTTCCATAATATAAGGAAAGAAATACTATGGAAGTCAATGGTGCCCCACAACTGTCTGGTTACAAACATTCTTCAAAATATCTTCCTTTGTTTTTTTTTTTTTTTACAGGTTTGGAACAACTTGAGGATGAGTAAATGATAACAGAATTTTCATTTTTGGGTGAACTATCCCTTTAATGTTTAAATTCATGCTTTAAATTTATAGGAACATGCAATGATCAACAAAATAATTAATGATATTGGTATTTATATTCGGCATAACATTCACAGAGCTGATGTGTTTTTGTCCAGTGGCTTCTAGTTGTAATAGTAGCGAGCTTGTGTTGCGCTCTTATGTAAACAGCAGCATTGGAGGGGTTTTTAGAACAGTTGGCCAGCCAACCCTTTTTCTTGAAGCACTCTCCTTTTTCCCTGGCCTCTGAACCCAATAATAAACCCAACACAGCCACAAAGAACCACAGTTCATTAGACTGACATAGAGCCCTGAGGAGTCTTCAGCTGACTCCGGCCATTCTTCCACACAGAGACTCTCCCTCAAGTGGAAACTAATGACAGTGAGCCGGTCCTGATTAGACAAAGAAGACGGCTTTAAATTGGCTTCTCTCTCCCATTATAGAGCCCAGCATCATTGTGTCTAATGGGATCCCGCACTGACACCAGGAGTGTGAGTAGAGGATTTCCAACATGCAAGTCAATTGTGGCCCTCATCAGACTGAGGTTGTTGATTGGAATTGTTCAGGGGTTAATCTGGAGGAGAAGAGCATGATGGGAAAGTGAAGTTTCTAATTAAGGCCAGGCATTACCTCTATGCACACTTCCTCAGGCTTTAGTGCTGCACAAGTGTGCTAAAATGGATTTGAAGTTGGGTTTTATTCAGCAAACGTTCTTCTTGCCTCTTCTTCTAATTGAAAATTCCAAGATGCTGAGAGCAGGACAGTTGCATCTTATATGTGTTGAGTGCAGTTACATGCAACAATATGCTGATAACTTCTGATCCTTCTAAACATCGGATAACTTTAGAAAACTTTGTTTACATTATAATTCGAAATAATCTCTTTTTTTTTCAATAGTTTTGGTGCCCAAATGGCAGGATGAAGGTGTTTACATGCAGAATGAAATTGGGGTAAAGTGCAAAAATAGTGTCCTCGCCCAATAAACTGTTGGGTTTTAAGCTAAATTGCCTGAACATATAAACACGTGCACAGTTTTTCCTTCTTTGATTTATAATTAAAAAAATAATAAGAAGAAGATTTGAGTTTCTTCTCTAATTTCTTTTGAAATCGGATTACCTTTTATGTTAAGGCTGAAATACTGTACATCTGCCCAGATTTGTGAGGCGATGATAGTTGCCAAAAATTCAGATGTTAGACAGTCCAGCCACTTTTAAAAAAAGCTTCTATATTGGACATCAATGGTTCCATGAAGAACCTTTAACATCCATGAAACATTTCCATGGCACGCATGCACATAAGGTTATTTATAGCGTAAAAAGTTTCTTCAGACTTTTTAAATGTTCTTCACACTAGGTTATTTTAGGAACTGTTTACTGGAAGGTTCTTTAGGGATCCAACATCTGTTCTTATATAGCATCACTGCGAAAACTCCCTTTTGGAACCTTTATTTTTAAGGTTAGGGGGTTGAGGTTGGTGTTGCTATGAAGTTGTTAAGGTGTTATAAGAGTTAAGTCCTTATGATATTCTGGTTTCTAAATCTAGCTCAGGAACTTCCATCAGTGTAAAGGCCCGTTCACATCAAGAAAGATAACTATAAAGATAGTGCCTGTCCACACCAGCGGACAATAATGTTCTGTTTATTTTAAGCGTGCATGCACTGCACTTAATAATGCAGTTTTAAGCATGCGCTGTATATTAATGAATTATAACTACACTGTTAGTGGCCTGTAATGTCTAAGTAGAGCATTTAACAGAACTCCACTTTGTTTCATGTTTCGTGTATTTCCCTTCATTTCTTAGCCATATTTTTTTACCGTTAGTTTGTTTTTTGCAAACCTTTAGGGATAGAATGCAGATGACCCAGAAATGTAACTAGGAGTTGGGGATGGAAATTTAAAGAATGAATCTTACATTCTACATTTCCTCTTCTGTGTATTTTATGGTAATCTCTTAATAACCCTGTTGCTGTTCGTCATTTTTGACAAAAAAAATATGTTTAGTTTGTTTGTTTTTTGAATTTTTTACTTTATCGGAATATTACAGAACTTGGTAAAGGTTTTGTCACTTGTCGTGTGTGTGAACACGCATAAAAAAAAAATCATGGACATGATTCAAAAAAGTTAAATGGTCCTGAAAAAAGTCACACTTTGCAGTGTTTGCAGTCAAAAATGACCACTTTGAAATTAATGGGAGACGATTTTCATCTATTGGAAACGTTTGGTACTGCACCCAAACGCCTTACTGAAAGCTACATTTTTTGAGATATCAACCTCAAATTTGGAGAACAGCTTGTTTAGATTTATGGCTTTGATTTTATCAAAGAAATCCATACAGAAAAAAATACATATTTCATATAAAAATTGAAAATGGTATTTTTGTGCATTTTTCAAGTTCACTTTTATAAACTTGTTTCACCTCAGCAATCATCTGCTAAGTGTCGTTTTTAAAAAGAGACCAAACTTTAGTCTGTGCTCCAAAGCATTCAAGATTTGTTGGAAATTAAATTTTCAAGTTCATGCTAAAAAAGTGGATACATGGATTATAACTACTGCATAAATATAGTTTAGTACCAAAAAATCCCCTAAAAATACTAAATTAAATAATATAAAATTAAAATTAAATAATTAAATAGATCAAATATTATCGAACTAAAATATAGTACAATCATTTAATTGTGGTCCTTTTTGGCACACGAACAGTACCAGAGGGTTAAACATTTAGCTCTTAAACTGTCAAAGGTCTTCCTACTGTACATAATGATTTTAAAAACATTGGTCTGAGAACATCCTTTTGAATGAAACGTGCCTTTAAAGAAATAACTAATCACAGTTTGTGCGCATGTCACTTTACTTTCATAAGTCAGATAGGCTCAATCCTCAAAGCACAGAAGAACAAGGGGTCTCTGGGACATCTTTGGCTGTGTCGTGCAGGTTGGGGGATTGGATTAGGGAGAGAGTGGCTGGGAGGCGGGCCGTCAGGGGTAAGTCTATTCAGCAGCGTCTGAGGACCGCTATTGTGGACTTGAGAGTGAGTGTCAATAAGGGGGCAATCAAGCATGGGGGCAAGGGTTATTTTAGAGGAGCCATCCCTATTCTGCTCTACCTGTGACAGGCCCTCATGTGCCTTCCTGAACCCTTGTGGTGTCGCTGAGGACAAAGACAGAGAATAACAATCCTGCTATGTGCCGCTTATCTCAAAGGAAGTCCGTGGAGAATGTGACCTCCCTCACATTTACACAATACATATATATGCTCATTACTAAACAGAGCCTGAATTCATAAAAATAAGCTGATTGTGTGTAGCACAACACTTCCTGACTGTAATTTAAGTTCATTTTGAACATAGTAAACTAGAACAATAAAAGTTTAATGGGCTTCTATATAGAATTCTAGGGTTCTTGACTCAGTTTTAAAGAACCCTTTATTCCAAAAAGGTTCTTTATAAGGAGAAATGTCTTAAATGATTGCATAATACTTTCATATTTAACAGGTTATTCAATTTTTTGTGAAGAAATATGCTTATGAGCTGTTTACTATATACAATATATTAAAACAAATAAATTAAAAGAAAATCCATGATATGAACCTGTAAAAGGTTCTATATAGAACCTTTTCTAAGAGTGCATGGGACTTTTTAGCATTATTGGTATCGGCTTTATAAGTAAAATAGACTGATATATTTAAGCCAATAAATTATAGACAGATGATCATGGACCCCACATTATTTTCTAGTTCACCTACCTACAAATGAAGTGAAAAGTTTACTCTGAGCCTGTACGATTTTAACAACGTCACATAGACATCTTGTTTTGTGTATCACTCTCACGAAATGTAGATTGATATTGAATATTGGTTAGTGTATATTGGCTATCCCCTTTAAAAATAAAAATAATTATCGGTTACCATATTGGGCAAAAATTGTTTGCATAGTTCATAGTGTTTTCATCTTGTGTTTAATGCTCATCAAGGCTGCATTCTTCTGTCACACAGTTTTCACATTTATTGCTTGCGAATTGTGGGTAATATTTTTTCATTAATATGAGCTCTCAAACAGAACCGTGCATCTATTTCTTGAGTATTATTCCGTCTACATGCATACATGTGTGCAAACATTTGGCGTCCCTTGAAATTCTGATAATATTACGATACAGTGTTGACAGAAAGTTTAATACACCTGTGCATATGGCTTGATTCCTCTCAGTTGTGTTACATCTGGTGTTGAGATTGAACCGGTTTTAACTGTGTCAAAGCAAGCGAATCATTACACACCACCAGCTACACACACACACACACACATGCACGCAAGCATTTCTCTTTGCCCCATTACTCACAAGCCAGCGTGACCAATCCTGCTTTGTCACCAATGGTCAGGTCATTCAGTGCCGGGCTGTATTTCTCTCTCCCTCTCTTTCTCTTTTTTTCCACACACTCGCTCGCTCAGCTGTCGCATGAGAGGAACGTAAAGGAGGGAAAGACCTAGCTTCTCTCCCTTTGAGTCGGGTCAGCCAAAAGAGTCAGCGAGACAAGAGCGAAAGAAAGAACTGTGCGATTTAAAAGAGATTTAGATTTTAAAAGAAACTGTTGAAAAGTGTGTGTGTGTGAGAGAGAGAGAGAGGGGAGGGAGCTGAATTATCATTTATATCGTCTCAAAAGCAGATACTTATAATCTTATCAAATATTTATAATCGCAAATTCATGGTTTGTGATCTGAAGGTCTCAGGTCACAGTTCTGGTTCATCGAAACTTTACTTATGTATATGCATTATATATGGATTATGTGCATTTTTACTTTTTTTTTTACCAAACTCTGATATGAAGAAAGAATAAAGTAGTCTGTAAAATGTGAGAAAGTGCCTAAACTTATTTTAAACTTAGAGATTATCCTGAACAAATATACTTTTTTATAAACTTATAATGATTTTTCAGAAATTATTTATTTTAGATATCCCATTTTATGATTGCCTGACCATCTTCATAGTGTATCATTCTATCATTATAACAATTTACTAAATCTGTACCTAGGTATATTGAACTGAATGAGTGATTTATTTATCCTTGCATTACTGAGATGTACTTTTTTTTTTTTTGTTAGGTAAACTAAAGATGTTTTTATGTAAAAGATACATGAACTGGTTTTATTCCTGTCAAAAACATGGTCACCGTTATTTTGCCAATATCTTCCTGAATTAACATATTTGGTTGATCTTGGACAACATTCCTGTCTGAATATGTTGTCCTTCCCATAACTTATCATAGGGGAATAACACTGAAGCACTTAACTCGGGCTCTAAGACTAAACTGTATACTTGTCCCTTAAATCTGATTGTTTGGAATGTTGTTCCAGGATCAACAAAGATGTTGACCCAGTAACCTGTTGTTCTTAATGAAATCACATTCACCCAAAAATAAAGCAGAATTCAATCAGAATCCATATTGTTTAACCAACAAACTAATTGTGAATGCCCAGATTAGGTAGAAAACGTGTAAACAACTCTCAGTATGCACTTTTCACAGTGCAGTCCCCTTAGTCTCCTCTCCATATGTCGTGTTCCCTGTTCATGGGACGAATGGACATCTTGCCACCAGGCTGGTTCTTAATTCTCCATGTCAAATACAATGGCAGCAATTATATGCTAATCAGCGCTGGCCTGCCGTAGCCCTCTCTCTGCAGTGAGCCTCTCTGTGTGTCTGAGCTGGTACCCGTGAGCGTGTTTAGTCACGGCCTATTACTGCACCATTACCACGGTCACGCTTTAAATCAGGCTTTCTCCACGCAGACACCAGCGCTTTCAGCCTCTGTGTTAAAAATCATATTAATGATAATGATATGTGGTAATGATAGGTAATAGTCATTATTAGGACGATAGTGAATGTAATTGTATGTAATGAATATGATTTTTTTTTTTACAAAAGTGGCTTTCACATCCCATTTATGTATTTTTTTATGTATCAGTACCTACAAATTGATAGCATAAGTCACATTTAGTTCATGCCATGTGTTTTTAAGTTTGCAAAGTTGAGAGGGTACAATTGCTTAGAAGTACATTAATGCAACTTTTATGTGAACAGAGAGTATTTTCACTTCTAAAATATTCTATTTTATGTTTTTGGCAATGCTTTCTCTATTATTTTCATGGCTTTTAAGCTAAATGTTAAATACCCTTGAGTTAAGTGAGCTTTTGGATGCATATTTTTTATTCCATAGTAAAATTGATTATATTATCACATTGTCAGTTTTGCATTCTTTAGTTTCAAATGTCAAGTAGACTATTAACAGTAACACTTTACAATGGTCTTATTGTAATGCATTAACTAACTTGAGCTAACAATTATATTTTACAGCATGTATTAACCTTTGTTTAGTTCACAATGCATAAACTAATGTTAACAGATACACATTTTGATCGTAAACATGTATTAGTAAATGTTGAGATTAACATTAGCTAAGATTAATAAATGCTGTAGAAGAATTGTTCATGTTAACTATAATGTTAACCAGTTATTGTAAAGTGTCACCCTATTAGCATTTAGCAATTTCTTTAATTTAGAAGAAATCATAATTTTAACAGAGTTCAGTTTGGTATAAAAAAATGAATGTTGATTTGTAAAATTAGACTGCAGTGGTGCATATTATTTGTGGAAATATCCTGTATATTCTATAGTCCAGCAAATATATATTATAATTCCTTTGAGGTCACATTATTTGGTTTAAAAAAAAAAACATCCAGGATAATGTAACGAATCCTGCCTGGAAAGTGTCCTCCTTTTAAGGGTTTACTGAAACCTATGTTTTATCAGTCTTTCTAATTTTGATGGTAATAAGGAGAGCAAATTGCTGTTCTCACAAAATGCAGGAAAAGTGAAAGTTTGTGGATTAGCATGTGTGCTGCATGCTGGCATCTCCTTCAGTCCCTTCAGTCACCCGCTTTTAGCCCGACACACACCCACAAACGCTTCAGTCGCACAAAGCGGAGGCCGCTCTGAATGGCCACATTGACAAATGAATTGTTTTAAAATGAAGCTCCCTGTCTGTCTGTTGACTGCACCTACGCCCCGATCTCCCCAGCACCCCCTGCAAGAAAACTTTAACACACCCCCAGTGGCCGCACCTCCCACCCCCTAAAAGCAAAGGCCCCTTTTGTTAACCTAATGTGCATTTACCAGTTGCTTTAGCTGGAGACATCTGCTGTGTGCAACCAGTCAATATTGTGAGGCCAGTTCAAAGCAGCCAGTTCATTATTCCTGTCAGCTTAACAGGCAAAAGGTGGCAGACTGCGGGAGTGCTGGAGCACAATGCCAGGCACAATGAAGGGCTCATTACGGCATGATTTATCAGGACAAGATGCCCGTTTTCACCTCGGGTCGGCACCGGGCTTTAGGTCTGCCCCTTTTCCTCACAGTGAGATCTTCAGAGAGAGATGATATTGTAAAAGGTCACACTGAAGTGGAAAGCACAGTGGCTGTGGTGAAGTGTGTCCGCCGAGGGTGGCAGCTCAGTTGGAGGCATTGTCGGTCTTTAAGGGTTTTGTCCCTTTTTTTTTATGACATCTTTATACATGTTTATGTCTGCTTTATAAGCATTAGCTGTAAATATTTGTCTCAAGAACATGGACGGGTTGTTTTGTAAAGTAGCAAACAAACTTTGCTCTAAATGCTTTAACAGGTAACTTAAATCATGTAACATTTCAATGAACTGGTTTTGATGTAGTCAGAAATATCATTTAATGTGACTTCAGAGTAGGGTCTAATCCAGCACTATAGGACCTACCAGTGACATTAGTGTTTGCTGATTGGCCGAACACACGCGAAACACCAGCACCCGCCGTGTAAACACACAGATTATAGCCTATATATTTACACCACAAACTAACTCTACGAACATGGAAAACAGTGATAGACGGGCCTCTTAAACTTTACGCTGAGGAGAAAATCCAACGCAACTTTGAGGTGACCAAGAGAAACATGATTATGTATTTCTGCTCAGCTAGCAAACACTGGACATCAACCACACGGCATACACTAATACCTTTTCATATACTGTCTACTTTCTATGTACAACAGTTCTATCTATCGTATAAGACAGGACTGTTAGACAGATCGTAAACTAATGAACACGGAGAATGCGAATAACTGTGTGCCCATGCTCTGGCTGGGGTCCTAAGCGCTGTCAAAAAAAGATCCCAACAACAAAAAGCATGGCTTATGTCACTTCAGAGTTCCTACTGGCAGTGCGACTGCAATGTAAGGGAACCATTAGTTATTGGGTAACCTGGTGTCTAGAACTAAGTTCCTAGAACTACCCGGTGCGAAGAAAGCCCTTATAAAGCATACATGAATTACCCATAGCAGACCTATACAGGTGGAGCTGGGGAAGGTGGAGGGTTTCTGAAAGCGCGCTGCACTGACAGCAAATGCTGACCAAATATATGAAGGTTGAGCAGCGAGTTGAGCAGCGAGCAGCGAGTTGAGTAGTTGAACTCGGTTGAGCAGCGAGTTCATTGGCTACTGATATGCAGGAACCAATCAGCTGTGCCCTATAGAGAATGATGTGATTGCAAGCAGGTTGAGTTAAGGACTGCGCCATCTAGGATCAGTCTGTGCCATCTGGAGTTTCTTGACCGAACTTTGTATTTGTCTGTTTTGCCAGGTTTCTGACACACGTTAAAGAAGGCTATATGTCCTGAAATGCGTCAGTGTGGATTTTTTAAAAAAATTCAAATGTTCCCAGCCAGAACAATAACAAAGGCTTTTTATCTTTTTGTACTTGAAGAAGTTCCTTATTTTTTATATGCATATACCTAAAAGTTTTGGCACAAAAAAAAAGCATTTTTTTCTGATAACAAAAGTTGTGTTGTCACACAATACGGGGTAGAAATTAAAACTGTAAAACAACCAATGAAACAGCAAACTGTAAAAAGTAAGAATGTCAAATCAGTGTTTTGACCAACACATATAAAAAAATTGTGAATGTATTACATTTAATATATTTTTGACAATTTACCCCAACCCCAAAATCCACCTTCATTATTTAGTTGTGTATATGCCTATTTAGCTATTGTATATGTATATAATGTATGTTATCTATATATATTGTGTGTGTGTGTGTGTGTCTGTGTGTGTGTGAGGAAAACAGCTTATAAATCATACTAAGTGATGTTTTTGAAAGTGTAAAATGCAAAAAGTTTTAAATTAGTAGGGTTAGTGTTATGGGATAGACAGTTTTTGCAGTAAAAATATGTTGTAATAATGTCTATAGAAAGTCCCATAAAACATGAAAAGAAAAAAACGTGTGTGTGTGTGTGTGTGTGTGTGTGTGTGTGTGTGTGTGTGTGTGTGTGTGTGTGTGTGTGTGTGTGTGTGTGTGTGTGTGTGTGTGTGTGTGTGTTGGTTGGTTGGTTTATGTGATTTATGAGGACACAAATTTGTATAATGACATGTGTATTACACTGGTATTACAACTTATGGGTGGTTTATGAGGACATTTCAAAAGTCCTCATAAATCAAAATGGCTTAAAAAACATAAAAAACAATGTTTTATTAAAAAATTAAAAATGCAGCATGTCTCCTGTGATGGGTAGGTTTAGGGATAGGGGCAGTGTAGGGGGATAGAATATATAGTTTGTACGGTATAAAAACCATTACGCCTATGGAGAGTCCTCATAATGCTGTTGCACCAACGTGTGTGTGTGTGTGTGTGTGTGTGTGTGTGTGTGTGTGTGTGTGTGTGTGTGTGTGTGTGTGTGTGTGTGTGTGTGTGTGTGTGTGTGTGTGTGTGTGTGTGTGACAATATAATAAACTAATATATATATATATATATATATATATATATATATATATATATATATTGACAATATAAGAAACTATATATATATATATATATATATATTTAGTTTCTTATATTGTTTTTTTATTCAGTACTGTCGTGATCTATTCCACATTACATATATTTAGATATATCCCATCACTGTTGATAAATTCAAATGGTAAATTAAATTATTATTTTGTCTTTTAGAAAATATATAAATATCTTCAATGAGAAATAGCTTGGGGCAGTAATAAATAAATAAAAAGTGCAATTTTTTATTATTATAATATAATTATAGAGATTTAATTAATAAATAATTAATATATCACTTAAACAATCGCGTCAAATAGAGGCCAAAGTCAACTTCTACTAGTTTAACATCTCATTGACTATCTTACGCATTATTTTTAATTCCACACACTGGGCTGAACCAGAGAAATTGGTATCTAAAGAAATGATCCACCTCTGCCCTCAATGAAAGCCAATATAGGTCTCATAATGCTCAGAGGAGATGATGTGAGGTGATCAGTATGGCTCATTCATATGCAGTGAGATCATAGTGTCTCTGCTCCCTTCAGCACACTGCACACATACAGAGCCTAATTGCTATTTAATATATGGAGGAGACTAAATAGGGAAGAAGAGAGAAGATTCAGTCTCGACTCATGTGGCGTTTTGTTAAGACTCCACGGCCACTCCTCTCCCTGAATCCATTTGCCTAAATCACAGCGTCTCCAGAGGCCCGCTGGATAATGTACCAGCCAAGCCTGGTAAACTGTTTTGTTAACAATGCATTATGAAGGCAAGAAAGGGAGGACTAAAAGAAAGGAGAGAGGCAAAAAAAAGAGGTGGACACTTCTGAATGCCAAACAGTTGGGTGGGTGTGATGGGCCTCTCTATTCGGAAGAGCAAGAGGTGACACCCCCGTCTCATCGCTCTACACACACACACACACACACACACACACACACACACACACACACACACACACACACACACACACACACACACACACCACACACACGGCCCATTTGCGCCAGGCTCTGCTTAGTCACACCACCTGCTCTACCCATTTTTCGAATACACACTCATATACAACCACGATGGCAGCGACAGACGGTGTCCCGCTCCCCCCGACCGCCGGCACCCCGGCTCTGTGTCCCGTTTTTACCCATCACTTTCCATCCCGCTCCTCCCCGAGCGCAGGGTTCAATAGAAGATGACAGCGAAGATTGAATGGCCGTCACAGAAAAAGCAAAAAGACATAATGAAACGATCAATAATACTGAGATCAGAGGACTGTGTGTGTGTGTGTGTGTGTGTGTGTGTGTTCTGTGTGAGTCCGTATGGGTCATCCGTCATGGTTAATGTTTCCTTGTCATGACAGGTTATAATAAACACCCTTTATTAGCTCAACATCATCACCTCTGTTTCAAAGGAAGATTAAATGTATCCCAATCTGACACAGAATCATATTCATTTTATGACAGCCAACAAAGCCTGAGGTTTCTGATGACAGTATGTTTGTGTGTGTGTGTGTGTGTATACGTATAGAATAATACTATATATATATATATATATATGAAGAGTTCAGATGCAAAAGCCTCTAAATGCCATCTGAAATTTTCTTCTAAAATGATCATTTTTATCAAGCTTCTATATTTAAGTTCAATAATTTCACTTAAATGGCAAGAAAAATTACTCATTAATTGTAATTTAAGTGAAATTACTGAATTTAAATATACGAGCTTGATAAAAGATATCATTATAGAAGAAAATTTCAGATGGCATTTAGAGGCTTTTGCATCTGAACTCTTCATATACATAATTGCAATACTTCTACATACCTCTGCTGGCTCTCTGAAAATTAATATAATACATTTATGTATTATATATAATATACACATAAGTGATATCTGACATCTCCACCCTTTATTCATATATTATTAAAAATGGGTTAAAGATTTTCTAAACATATTGCATGTGGGCTTGGAGTTTATGCACTATAAAAAAAAATATTGTTGGTTTAACTTAAAAAAGGAACCTGGTTACCTTAAAATTTTGAGTTAATTGAAATGAAATTTTGAGTTAATACAATGAAGGAGATTGGTTTAATCAACAGAAAATCAAAATATGTTATCTGAACCACATCAATTATCTAAGTTGATTTGACAAAAGAAAAAATGTGATAACAAATCATGAAAATATATATATATTTTTTACAGTGTTGTGTTAATGCAGTGAAACATGCCGAAATATGCAGACTGCAGACATAATTTCTGACCAGGCTTTCATGCAAAGAAATTATGCAAGAAAAAAAAGAACACATGCAAAAAGATGAGAGAACAAATATGAATATTTTATTATGTTGTAGTCAGTGTATGCTTTTTCCTGTGAGATTTTTGTTATTTCTATAAACATTTTTTTGCATAAAACTGTATCTGTGGTTTGCCTTTATTTCTAAGTTTAAAGTATTAACTAACTAACAACGAGCAATACATTTATTACAGTATTTCTTTTTTACATTTATTAGTTTTTTTTCTATCTTTGTTTATGTTAGTTACTAAAAGTCCAGCTGTTCATTGTTTGTTCATGTTAGTGCACAGTGCATTAACTAATGTTAACAAATACAACTTTTGAATGTAAATGCTGAAATTAACATTAACAAAGATTAATAAACGCTGTATAAGTACAGTTCATTATTAGTTCATGTACTACTAATGTAGTTGACTAATGCAACCTTATTGTAAATTGTTACCAATATCTTCCCTCATATTTAAAATATTTTTAAAATATAAAATATTTTCAAACTAGTAGGGCCATTAAGATATTAACTTATTTTTTGTACATTAAAATCGTAAAGTTGAGGGATGCTTATAATGCCTTGTCTGTATATGCAACATATTGTGTTGTTTGTCAAAATTCTGGGCGCTCTCTCCTCAGATTAGGCCAATATCTGATTCAACAGCCACCATTTAGCACCTCACCATGTTCCTCGCTTGTGGTCTCCCAGGACAGATATCCCCAAAAGGACTTACCAAATCCAGCCAGTATGAAGACAGTAAGTCCGTCTCTGATTAGCCATTAGCCCCGGCACCAGAGGGGCTTTAGCGGCCCAGCAGTGCAGCTTCTGTCCTTGTCTCCGTCCTTTCTCTCGACTAATTGGCACAGAGGGGTATCTGACAGGGTTGCAGCCTGTGGGAATAGACATTGACATCTGATCTGATGCTCACTTAAAATCAAAATCAGACTAAACGGCACTGTTGGGCCTTTTGAGCTCCCGCGAGGATGGAGATCTTGACAGCAGCGGCTCAAGGTTTGGGACACTGATGTCAACATTGTAGACAGCACTGAAAGATGAAAGCATGTGAACTGACAATTTTTTTAATAGTTGGTAGCATATTGGTGTCCAGATGATGTACAGTAAGTGAAAGGGAAAACCTTGATCTGACTGCCAACTCTAGAACATGTGAATGCCGTCATATCTTGTATAAAAGATTCATCACGTTTTTTTTAAAAATCCTCTCAGTATAGCCTGAAATGCAATGAAGAATAATAGTTTTCTATTTGAATATATTTTAAAATGCACTTTTTTCTGGTGATGGCAATTCTCAGCATCATTACTCCAGTCTTCAGTGTCACATGATCATTCAGAAGTCATTCTAATATGCTTATTTCTGAATATTATCAATGTTGAACATTTTTGTGCCATTTGATTTGAAATGGAACTCTTTTTCAACTTTATAAATGTATTTACTGTTACTTTTGATCAATTTAAGGCATCTTTGCTGAATAAAAGTATTACGGTAATTGTTAAACTCTTACTGACCCCAAACTTTTAAATAGTAGTCTAGCTTAACAGTTTATTCATTTGGTTATGTAGTACTGTGTGTGTGTGTGTGTGTGTGTGTGTGTGTGTGTGTGTGTGTGTGTGTGTGTGTGTGTGTGTGTGTGTGTGTGTGTGTGTGTGGTGTGTGTGTGTGTGTGTGTGTGTGTGTGTGTGTGTGTGTGTGTGTGTGTGTGTGTGAAATAGACCTTTCCATGTACTATCTGTTATCTGTCTTCATTTATACACCCTCATGTCTTTCCAAACCTGTATGACTTTCTTTCTTCTGTGGAACACAAAATGAGATATTTTAAAAAAATATTGTCCATACAGTAAAAGCTAATGGGGTCCAGTTTTATCTTAACAAATCAGTGGTCACTAACTACAGAACTTTTTATGATCTCCAATATGTTTTTATTCAATCACATGTCTTTAAAAACCCTGTATGTCAATCAAACTTACTGTATAATGGAAGATTTTTAGAGAATAACTATTACTTACTAAAGCACATTACATAAATTATGTTTTATGCTGATTTTTCTGTCCTTATCGTTGCTTGACAGTCTGAGTTCCCATTTTACTGTCATTATTAAAAAAAATTGCATCCTTCATCCTTTGGTGATCCACTAAAGACGGCAATTTTAAACATGTTTGGAACAACAAAAGGAGGAATTAATGATGACAGCTTTGTCATTTTTCATTCGATTTTATCCTTGTACAAACATAGGAACGTTTCAGAATGTTCACAGAACATAAAGTATAACATCAGATGAATATCCTACTAAAACGTTTCAGGAAAAAACGTTCTGTGAACAACGTATAAATATTCTCTTTGTGCTAACATTGAGAACACCAGGTACATTATACATAAAATACCATTCTATTATTATGTTTGTTCATAACTTTGAGAGAACCTTCTGCAAAGTTCGGAGAACGTACCCTGTTTGCTAGAGGTAAACCAAGCAGATCTCACAGAGATTACTGAAATCACAACTTTCTTCCAAATTACGGTAGGCTTATACAGTAAACACTGTGGCTAAAAGTGTATGCCAAATTAATTCATCTACAGGCTACTCTTTTAGACTGAATGGCCTCCTTTTTTCCCCAGCATCTTCCTCTTTTTATCTGATTCGTATCCATCCGAGCAAGATTTGTAAGAAGTTTCCCATCCCATTCTTGTTGTGGCATCCCTATATCATCCTCTCTGAAAAGAAACGGAGAACAGAAACCATAGTGAGACTTGTATCACAGTCGGTCAACTCCTAAGCAAACAGCTCGGCCTAATGACTTGCCCATCTTCTCCACCTCTCCAATTAGGTTCAGTCATGGGGGGTGAGAGAATGTAGTAGCACACAGTCATTCTAATGCCTGCTAATCTCTAACACACACACGGGCCTCGCTCTCACCGACGCGGGCTGGAGATAATCATCAAACCACCCAGGCAGCGAGAGTGTGAGTGTGGAGGAATGAAACGTTCCCAATCCCAGCAAACCTTCTGGGCCAGAGGTTCCTCATCAACCAATAAATGGAGAATATGCAAATGCTGATTTGGTAGGAGGGGTCCTGTAGGGTTTATAGGGATTAGCGCTTGTTCAGCTCAGCTCCCTGCCGTGCAAGCACACTAATACAGGTGTTGCTAAATTGTTGTTAGCCTCCAGCTAATTTGGTTCCTTTCACTGTGGCATTGTGCTAGCAGTCTGGCCATTTGTAGTTGTGTTTGTTCATTGGCAGGGAGATTTCTCAGTTCTGTGGTGGGTCTGATATGATCCTCGGCTTGGTTCAGAGTCCACACTCTGGGCTACTTTGGATCTTCTCAATGAGGCTTTTAAAGCCAAAGTCTTGCTGAGAGGACCCTGCGAGATGCAGATTCTGATGCAATCTTCCTTAACTGTTTCTTGTAAGGTTTGTGTTTAGTATGAATTTTGAACATACTTGGGTGAAGACATTGTGATAAGATCAGTACAAGGCAGTAATAACGCTTGCATTTTGTATTAAGGAAAACTATGCCATTCATACTCAAATCTGATGTGGGAAAGAGAGTAGAGGTTAGCGACTTAGCATGTTTCCAGACGAGAGGTTGAGTTGCACACAAAGCTGTACCTCGGAGAACATCGGCAGTTCAAAGAAGTCATTAGGATAGTCCAGACGTGCAACAAAAGGGAGATTTGAAGTCTGCAAACAGGACGGATGGAGAAAACCTAAACCAAACATAGATATCCTCTAAGGAGCTTTCTATTATTATAGTATTTGGCATAGAAAACAAAAGGCACAGTACATAGTTCTTCTCTTGGGAAAATCTGGGAATCACCTAAACCATGATGAGAATAAAACAGCATTCGGTTGATTCTACACTTCTATGACATCCATCCATCTTCTGTATATTTTAACCAGATGAGAATTCGTACAGTAAGTACTGTACAAGGTGGTGATTTCATATGAATTAGTTCAATCTGACTTTTGGAGAAAAAACATATGATTTGTATGACGGTCCTCCCTAAACCTAACCCTCAGGAGGGCATGAGAAGATCATACAAAGATCTACAAAGATTGTACAATCTATCAAAGTTTGTAATCATATGGAGTTTGCCCAGCATAATCACTACCATTATTGAACATGAACAGCAGCAGCTACAGCAGTACTGTAGAAATCAGTCCCTCCAGAAAAACGCGATTATGCGATCGCTGAATTCAATGCAAAATCAGCCAAAGTCCGAATATTTATGCGGGGGTCGCATTTTTTCAAATACTCCGCAATTTTGCCGCATAAATTGCTGATTTCCGCGCAAAATATGCGGGGCTTGCATAATTTCATAATCCCCGCATTTTCGTCGCAAAAAGTCACATATATATCTTGGCAGAAAGTTGAAAAATGTTGCGTTTGCTTCACACAAGAGCAGCCATTCCCCCTGTTGCCATGGGAACGTTATGAAGTGAAGTAATTACGTGACGTGAACATCATCGAAAAGCTGTAAAACAGGAGCACACTTTATTTTTAAATATTTAAGAAGAAAAACAGGGATAGCTCACAGCTGAAGTTATTGACAGACAGACTCACGGAGGCAATTGGCATCTCACAACTCGCACTTTATTCCCAAATCGAACTCGTATAACTGTCTGTCACACGTTCTTCCGTCCACATCGTTACTTAATAAACAAAATAAGATAAAAGAAGTAGCATCAAACATCGAACATGGGGTGTCTACTGAACACTGTTCGAGGCGCATGGCGGCAGACAGTTCAACAGGGAGCGCACAGCTCTTAAAGGGGCCACACCTTATTTCCACTCATTACAGGAATAAAACAAGATGAGAAATTAAATATTTCCAGCACTTTCTGTGATGTAGTATGCTTGCTTATCATAGGAAGTAATAAGAAATGACTCTTCACATTAAGATAGTAGCCTAGTGAGAACATGGTGTCTGGGGAATCACTTTTTTTCTCTCTTTTTCATCAAACCGCAGTTTTTGCAAGTTCCCGCAATTTTTGCAAGTTCCCGCAATTTTTGCAAGTTCCCGCAATTTTTGCAAGTTCCCGCAATTTCATCGCAAAAAGTTGCATAAATATCCCGCATATTCCATCGCATTTTTAAAGAAAACGGGCCGCGTAATCAAGGATTTTTGCCCGCAACAATCACAAAAAAACTCCACGTTTTTCTGGAAGGACTGAGAAATACATTTTTTTATTTATTCAGTACATTTATTTTTGTAGAAATGCGTTACATGTTAACTGAAAATGCTCTGCAAAGACATTGCTTCAAAATTTTTTATTTTATTTTATTGACTTTTCTAAGTAAATGTGTGCCTGCGGTTGAAATCTGTATCTAAAAAGCTCAGTGTGACAAACAAGAACATTCAGCTAGACATTCTTGTATTGTTTATGCAGTCAGTCAAATATTTCCATGGTAAAAAAACCCAGTGTTTCTCACACGATGACAAAAACACTTTTTATTTTGGTGCCATCGTCCAATGTCGACACAATAACTAGTTTTTTAAGCATGAATTAAATGTTTTAGTTATTTAGCAGACATGCAATAGAGTGCTGATGTTCCAGCAAACAGTTGTGACAATTGCACACAGTTTAGGGAATTTTAAAACTGTTTTGAAAATGTGCCAAAGCGATTGAGAAAACCGTAAGCGTTATAGTTTGCTAAAAAGTATTTGCTGGTGTTGTACCAAGCTTTACTTTTCCGGTAACAGAACTAAAGATCTGATGTAACATAAACAACTTTTCTCCAAAGAACCACAGAAAGCTCAAACCTAAAATACTGCTAAATCTAATATACTACAAATAATCGTGAAAGAACCTGTTGTTTTTAAGAAATAGCTTGTTTTGGACATTTAAATGGCATGTATTATTCAGCCTCCGATCCTGAATAGTGCTCACTGGGATCTCAGGTCTCTCCATTCCTATTTGATTCATTTGCACGTTATGCATATGTATGACGTTCTCTCTAAATGTTAAAGTCATCATGTGTAAGTCATTTCTTCAATTAACTGTGTAAACTTTCTTTTAGACAAACAGTTTTCAGTACCTCCCCCACTGAACTGAAATTCAGTTGATAAAGCCGAACCTACAAGAAAATATGTCCATCCCTGTGCTGTAATACACTTCACCTGTCTCCTCCCATTGTAAGCTAACGTATCTGTGCTTTACACAGCAGGCCGGACAGATGTGCTAATGCATTTCCAAGTATTATGTGATCCTGCTGTGTCCATGGCAGGGGCCTGATCTACGATCCCATCTCCCTCTGTGTTGGGCTGATCTAATCTGTTTGTTCATTTAATTACGCCATTGTTTTGGATGAGCTGGCAGGAAGCCTGGTCAAAGCAGGTCTGAGACCAGCTTAGCTGATGGCATTTGGGCCACAAAGCCGAGCTGAGCCGCATTGATACTAAGCCTGGATCGGCCGCTCTGCCAGCACAGACATTTACACGACACCGTTTTCAACTAAAAACGGGAAGCTTTTTATGCGTTTTGGCTGTTCATTTACACGACAACGGTGTTTTCGGGCCTACAAAATGCTAACTTTTGAAAACGGGTTTCAAAATGCAATTTTTTGAAAACGATACATACATCGTCTCAGTGTAAACTACAAAAACGTGAATTTGTGAATTGTGACGTCATGCACATTACATGTCTAGGTGCATAGTGTTTCTTTACAAAGTGACATCGCCAACTACTGGCCTGGCATGAATAATACAAGCGTTTTTAGTCGTTTTCGTGGATCAGTGTGAACGTGGATCGTTTTGACAACGTTGTTCGCCTGTATGTGAAACTTTTCATAAACCTTTTTAGTCTTTAGTACAGAGTACCTGAACTAAGTTCTAAGTAATGACTAATGGTAAAGTTTAGTTATTTAATCACTGCACAAAAACTGTGCTAAAATAGCCATATATTCACTTTAAAAAAAAAATTGATGTCCACATTTTACTAGCATAATTGCTCATTTAATAATTTCTTCTCTTTCCGATTATTTTTTCGTGTGGTATAATAAATTAGTGTTGTAGCATGGACTAAAATACGATGCATTTAAATGGCATCAATTAAACATTGTGCAAAATGAATAATGCAAAACACATTCTATTTAGTTGTTTTTTTCTGGTAACACTTTACAATAAGGTCTCATTTGTTTAGTTACCTAACATGAACTAACAATTAACAATATGTTTTAGGAAACCTTTCTCATTTTGACCAATATATGAAGATCCCTTGCAGGTTTTAGTCTGATACGGGTCGTAGGGTGACCAGACCTGTCGTTGTTAAGATTATCTGACATGCAAATGACAAATATAACAAGGCAAAAGAGTCAAGTCTAATGATGTCGCTCCTGTTCAGCTCTGGGATTGTGAAGCCTGTGATGCCTGCTCCTCTGGGACTACTGAAGAATTAGCCCCACATTATTGGACAGTCCTTTTTTGACAGTAACTGACAGTTGCATTTGACTATAAAGGCTATTGAGGTCTAATTAAGCTAATCCTCACCCGGGGATCAGCTGGGATCGGCCTGCAATCCGCAGTCCCTCTGTGCCAGGTCCCCGGTTCTGGTCCCCGCGCAACCACTTGCCACTTGATTCGTCCTGGCGTCCCAAGCCGCCCGCCTCCTCTTTGGCCCCTTGCAAGCTGCAGATCCTGCTAAGGTGCTACAATGAGGAGCAGATTGTGCTGTCAGGCTCCATTAATGGCCATCATTAGCATCACACTCAAGAGTCAGTGGCTCTGCTGGCTAAGCCCTCTGTCGCGGTGCGCATGTTTCAATTGGCCAGGATATGGGACATATTGCACTACAGTGGGGCATTAGGCCTCCTGTTTCTGTGTATTCTGGATTAGACATCTAGTTTTTATCTTAAAGATTTTAGAGTTGGAGCACAGTAAGGAGGCTTTTTTTTGTGAAAAGGGTACATTGGATATTATGCTATTTAATGTACAGTGCTGTCCGTAAGTCTGAGATCAATATTTTGGATTTAAAATCTAATTTAGACCTGGAAATAAACATGATTTTAGGGTTTTGAAACTAATTAATGTTATGAATGAACATGTATAAGACATATAGGTCACTCATTTCTAGGTCACTACTACAAATTTGTGGAGTTTATGCAGCTCAAGTGCGCCTATCATTAAAGCAAAAGAGGGACATACCAAATACTAAGAAACTTTCACTTGCTGTGCTGATATATCTACATTTATTATTATTATTTTTTATTTATACATCATCTTAAAGCAGAATAAATAAGCAATTCAACTATTTAAAAAACTGGAATCTGAGAGTCCAAAAAAAAAGAAACATTGAGAAAATCGCCTTTAAAATTGTCCATTTATGTTCGCGATTGTGCTGCATTCACTCACAAAAATAAATGTTTTATATATTTACGCTAGGAAATTTACAAAATATCTTCATGGAACATGATCTTTACCTAATATCCTAATAATTTTTGGCATAAAAGAAAAATCGATTATTTTGATCATTTTTGTGATCCAGGGTCATATATACATATAAAATCCTCTTTTTTTTCTCTAGTAACCATATCCATCTGGAACTGGATCCACTTTTTTTAATTTCAATTCTAATTTATTTTAAAAAAAGGAAAAAAATATGTTTTGAACAACAAAGCATACACAAACCTGTATAATCCATTTTATTTTTTATTTATTTATGTTTTTTTTTTTTTACATATAACACATATTCAAACTATTTGTTGAGATTAGAATAAATTGAAATTGAAATTACAAAAATATTTTATCAACAACAAAGCATTAAAATAACTCTACTTTTCCATATATATATATATATATTAATATATATATATATATATATTTAATATATATATATATATATATATATATATATATATATATATATATATAATATATATATATATATATAATATGCATTTTTTGTAAATACATGTTTGGCACCTCTGGGTTTCTTTAACCTTATTGAATGAGCCATGTAATGTGTCACCTGTACAGAAAGGCGTCAGTCAAAAGATAAAAAGTTTCATCAAAACTTGATTGCATAAGCTTAACATTTACCGCTCGCGATCTGTAACCTATTATTAATATGTCTTAACATTCTTTATTACGAAGTGTAGTGAAAGATCTGGTTTTGCTGAGTTATAACCAGAAGTAAAATGCATGACTTCAAGTCATATCAAGCTGTTTTGACATTTAAAAGTGTGGCTGTAAAAAGTGTTTTTAATGACACTGAATGACAACCCTCCCCTGAACCCCAGCATGGCCTCAATCGCATTTCCTACATACGTTCATCTGATCGAAGTCAGCCCACAATGACTCAACATGTGTGTATGACAGCGGCCTACACAAAGCCATCTCTCCTCCGCAGGCTGCCACAAACCCCCACCAAGACTGGACAATGGGAAGCCATTTTGATTCCACTCAGTGGTAATTAACAGACTATACTCCGCTGGCATCTCTGGGGCTCACCGCGGTCGCCCTGTTACTGTCAGGACTGCAAGATCCAAGTCTTTTGTCTTAAGCTGCGAGGGGATGTGGATTCCTTCATGACGCATTTTGTCATTCTTCCGAGATTGGTTTAAGCTCAATAATAGAAAAAGAGCAGCTTTTCAGATAGAGGCTTTAAGTTAAAAAAATCAGCAGGGAAAATTCATTCATTGCATGAGCAGATCCAGATGCACTGTGGGTTGCTTTCTGAATAACACTTCCTTACTTGTACCATACAGTCATTTAGTTCTAGTATAGTTACTGAACAAACTCGTTCTAGAAGGTTCTGTAAGGCGCTTTTTTTAAATCAACTTGGATGGTTGAGTCATTTCAACTTAAATTACATGCTGACTTAAAAAATAGTTGAAATTTGTATAACTTATAAAAAATAGTTATTAGTTATTACTTATTTTGATGAGTTAAAGCAATGTAAAACACATGTTGTCATAACTTATTGATCATGTTTTTTTTTTTTTTTTTAACAGAGTATAGAACCTTTTGGAATTCCACCTTGGGATCTTTATGGATTTAGTTAAAAAATAATTACTTAGTTTTAAAATAATTACTAAGGGTAACGTTGTTTTCTAAGAGTGTACTTTATCACTAGAAAAAAATAAAATAACCCAATAAACGGGAAAGTATTATTATAATGTTTTGACATTTCTCCTTACTGTCAGGGTTGGTGTGCAGGTGACCGAAGACGAGGACACGGAATTACAAAGACAATAGGTTTTAATAACAAAAATGAAACTTTCCAAAATGAAACAAGAACAGAACTCCAGGGTTTCAGGGTTTACACACAACCACACATAGACGACGATCGACAAACACTGGGAGAAAACACAGGGCTTAAATACACAAGGAATGATTGAATGATTAACTGAACACAGGTGATAAAACTGAACACAAACGAGGAGCGGGAAAACTTAACAGGGCTAAACCAAAAACCACAAAGACAGGGGAAACCAAGATACAAGGAAAACAGAACTCAAACACATTGAATAGTCACAGTACCTCCCCCCTCCCCGAAGGCGCGATCTCGCGCCGTATAATATCCAAAGGGGTGGGAGGGTGGGTGCCCTGGAGGCTGACGAGGGCATAGTGCAGGTCCAGGAAGCCTCCAGGGCGGAGCAGGCTGTGGGCGTGGCCGGGGTGGAGCAGGCTGTGGGCGTGGCCACGATGGTGCAGGCTGAGGGCGTGGCCAGGGTGGAGCAGGCTGTGGGTGTGGCCACGACGGTGCAGGCTGAGGGCGTGGCCATGGCGGTGAGACCCCTTCGGGTGGCCATGGCGGTGAGACCCCTTCGGGTGGCCATGGCGGTGAGACCCCTTCGGGTGGCCATGGCGGTGAGACCCCTTCGGGTGGCCATGGCGGTGAGACCCCTTCGGGTGGCCATGGCGGTGAGACCCCTTCGGGTGGCCATGGCGGTGAGACCCCTTCGGGCGGCCATGGCGGTGAGACCCCTTCGGGCGGCCATGGCGGTGAGACCCCTTCGGGCGGCCATGGCGGTGAGACCCCTTCAGGTGGCCGTGGGTCCTTCGGCGCCCACGGCGAGGGCCTATGGCCCCCCCCCCAAAAAATTAATGGGGAGAGTGACTGGAAAAGGGACAGGCTCTGGGACAGGCTGGGCAGACGTGACGTGACAGACGTGGACCAGCGGTGAGGGCTCGGCAGGGCTGGACGGGACCAGCGGTGAGGGCTCGGCAGGGCTGGACGGGACCAGCGGTGAGGGCTCGGCAGGGCTGGACGGGACCAGCGGTGAGGGCTCGGCAGGGCTGGACGGGACCAGCGGGGAAGAAGTCTCTGGCAGGACGGTCTCTGGCTGGACGGGCTCTGGCTCTGGGTCAACGGGCTCTGGCTCTGGGTCAACGGGCTCTGGCTCTGGGTCAACGGGCTCTGGCTCTGGGTCAACGGGCTCTGGCTCTGGGTCAACGGGCTCTGGCTCTGGGTCAACGGGCTCGGGCTCTGGGTCAACGGGCTCGGGCTCTGGGTCAACGGGCTCGGGCTCTGGGTCAACGGGCTCGGGCTCTGGGTCAACGGGCTCGGGCTCTGGCGCTGGGTCAACGGGCTCTGGCGCTGGGTCAACGGGCTCTGGCGCTGGGTCAACGGGCTCTGGCGCTGGGTCAACGGGCTCTGGCGCTGGGTCAACGGGCTCTGGCGCTGGGTCAACGGGCTCTGGCGCTGGGTCAACGGGCTCTGGCGCTGGGTCAACGGGCTCTGGCGCTGGGTCAACGGGCTCTGGCGCTGGGTCAACGGGCTCTGGCGCTGGGTCAACGGCTCTGGCGCTGGGTCAACGGGCATCTGGACATTCAAAGGGTTTCAGGCGCTGGGCTAAACGGACTCTGGCCTGGGTCAATACGGGCTATGAGCTGGGTCAACGGGCTTGGCCTTAGATTATACGGCTTGTGAGCTTGATTCAACGGGCTTTGGCTGTTAAAATAGGACTTGGACGCTGTATACGTTTTGTATACATGGGCACCTCGGGCTCTGGCCTGAGTGCAAGAGTGTCACTGGCGCTGGTCAAAAGGTCAAGGCCTGGTCAAAACTGTGCATGGTCCTTGCCGGCTCACGGGCTCTGTACCTGTGGTATAGGTCTTGGCCTTGTTCAAGTGGCTCGTGGCTTCTGGGTCAAACCGAGTCAAGGGCTTGGCTCAGTCATCAGCTGTTTGGCGCATTAAGTGTCAACGGCACTGGCTCTGGCGTGGTCAAACGCCTCTGGCGCTGCAACCAGCATGGCGCCTGGCATTTCAACGCTTCATGCTGATCGGTCAACGCTCTGTGAAAAAGTCTATTAACAATGCATCAAGGCCATGAGGCAAGCGTGGCCCAAATCCCCTGCCAATGGGACCAGGGGAAGGCTTTGATTCCTAGGGACTACGACTAAGCTCGCTGGCTCGGATGGTGGGCGCTGGAGTCGGGGCTGGTGTACTCGACGTGAAATCCAGCGATTTACAGGACACCAGCACCCATCTAATATTCATGCAAAGCTCCATGAGTACCCATGTCAGCCAATGTCTCTAAGGGCAGCTGTTGAGGCCGCAGCTGAAGTAACAAGATGTCGTGGGAACATTATTGCATGGATACCAGATGCATGTGGGTGACTTTCTTAAACTTCCTTCTTGGGACAACATCCTCTGCTCGAGACAGTCTAAATGACTGTCTAAAGGTTTCCAGTGGGGGCGTTTTTTTTCATGGATGGTTGAGTCATTGACCAAGTACGCAGGACACGAAAAAAGACAAAGGTTTTAATAACAAAATAAATTTTCAAATGAAACAAGAAGACTCCAGGAATTAGGGTTTCACAACACATAGACAGTATCGTTAATCTACTGAGAAAAAAGGCTTAATACACCAAGGGAATGATTGAATGATTAATGAAACAGTGAAAAATGTACAAATAACGAAGGGAACTTAATTGGGCTAAAAGAACCACATAGAAAAAAAAGAAAACCAAGATACAAGGAAAGAACTATAAAATTGATAATTCACCTTACATAGAACCTTTTTGGCAAAATGGTTCTTTAAAACTGAGCCAAGAACCTATTCTATATAAAACCCAATTGAACCTTGTTTTTAAAGAGTGAAAGGGCTGCATTAAAATATGGTTTATTAAACAGACAAACGCATGCAAAAATCGTAGAGCTATTTTCTTAAAGATTTAAAGAAGGAATAATAAAAGCTGAGTTCCATAGGTTTTAAATCTCCTACATTTGTTCAGTAACAATCTGAAAGAGCAGGATTGTCAGCTGACTATGGGTCTATTCATACTAGCGGCCAACAAATCGAATTGAACAGGGAGAACTGTGGAAAACAGTTGGTGTCAGTTGTGCACAGACAATACATCTGCTTTAAAGGATTGGCACATATGTTGTGGCCTTGTTAGCTATTAAGGAAAATGGCTCATTCACAATTTGGTATGTTTAATGACGCTGTATGATGCAGTTTTGAAATGCATGTATTGGTGTTAGACTATTCCATTTAAGGACTTGAATCACACTTTCCTAGTAATATTGCAAATGTGCATGTTTGAATTGTACTTTCTGGTAGGAATGCCTTTCCACAGCTTTACAGATATAAAGTATAAATAAAAGATTAAACAGAAGGAGGCAAGATTTTTTTGTTTCACCATCAAAACATAATAGTGGCAGGCAAGAGAAGCCCCTAGAGCTCGAGACAATGATCTTAAACTTATACTGACATCTACTGGTGAGGAGAGGGCGTCACACAGAAGCGTTTCGGTTACAGGATGGCATTGTAGATGCATTACTTTAATTCAAGGTGATAAAGTATTTTTTTTTCTGATTATATGATCTCAACATGTGTGCCAGGATTCCATGAAAAATACAACAACTTTATTCAGTGATATGACATTTTAAACTTTTGTTTTATTTTTATATTATTATTTTATTTTTTAAATATACCCCGAACCCGAATGTATTAATTATCAATGCATGTATTAATTATTTTGTTAAAATATATTTTTTTATGAATAAAATGTATTTAATTATTAAAAAATATTGTCTCAAAGTACATGTATTAAAAAAAATAGTTCTTCAAAATAAACTTCAAAATAAAAATGTCACATTGAGAGATAAAGTTGCAATAAAGAGAAATAAAATTGCGATTGTGAGATATATGTATGAAAATAAGTGATTTAAAAATGTAAAATAAATTTGCCATAGAATTCCTTGATATATATATAATATATATATATATATATATATATATATATATATATATATATATATATATAATATAACAACCCCGAATTCAGGAAAAGAATTTGAATAAAATGAAAACTATAAGACTTTCAAATCACATGAGCCAATATTTTATTCACAATAGAACATAGATAACATAACAAATGTTTAAACTGAGAAATTTTACACTTTTATCCAATAAATGAGCTCATTTCAAATTTGATGCCTGCTACAGGTCTCAAAATAGTTGGGACGGGGGCACGTTTACCATTGGTGTAACGTCTGCTCTTCTTTTCAAAACAATTTGAAGACGTTTTGGTTTTGGAATTTGGTTCCATTCTTGCCTTATATAGGTTTCCAGCTGCTGAAGTGTTCGTGGTCGTCTTTGACGCACTTTTTGTTTAATGATGCGCCAAATGTTATCTGGACTGCAGGCAGGCCAATTCAGCACCCGGACTCTTCTACGACGTAGCCATGCAGTTGTATAGCTGCAGTATGTGGTTTTGCATTGTCCTGCTGAAATACACAAGGCCTTCCCTGAAATAGACGTCGTCTGGAGGGGAACATATATGTTGCTCTAAAACCTTTATATAGCTTTCAGCATTCATAGTGCCTTCCAAAACATGCAAGCTGCCCATACCGTATGCACTTATGCACCCCCATACCATCAGAGATGCTGGCTTTTGAACTGAACGCTGATAACACGATGGAAGGTCTCCCTCTTCTTTTGCCCGGAGGACACGGCGTCCGTAATTTCCAACAAGAATGTCAAATTTGGACTCGTCGGACCATAGAATACTTTTCCACTTTGAAATAGTCCATTTTAAATGAGCCTTGGCCCACAGGACACGACGGCGCTTCTGGACCATGTTCACATATGGCTTCCTTTTTGCATGATAGAGCTTTAGTTGGCATCTGCAGATGGCACGGCGGATTGGGTTTACAGACAGTGGTTTCTAGAAGTATTCCTGGGCCCATTTAGTAATGTCATTCACACAATCATGCCGATGAGTGATGCAGTGTCGCCTGAGGGCCCGAAGACCACGGGCATCCAATAAAGGTCTTCGGCCTTGTCCCTTACGCACAGAGATTTCTCCAGTTTCTCTGAATCTTTTGATGATGTTGTGTACTGTGGATGATGAGATTTGCAAAGCCTTTGCAATTTGACGTTGAGGAACATTGTTTTTAAAGTGTTCCACAATCTTTTTACGCACTCTTTCACAGATCGGAGAGCCTCTGCCCATCTTTACTTCTGAGAGACTCTACCTCTCTAAGACATCCCTTTTATAGCTAATCATGTTACAATCTGATATCAATCAACTTAATTAGTTGCTAGATGTTCTCCCACCTGAATCCTTTCTATGTCTTGCTTTTTATAACCATTTCTTGCCCCCGTCCCAACTATTTTGAGACGTGTAGCAGGCATCAAATTTGAAATGAGCTCATTTAGTGGATAAAAGTGTAAAATCTCTCCGTTTAAACATTTGTTATGTTATCTACAGTCATGGTCAGAATTAATGGCACCCCTGGTAAATATGATCAAAACTGTCTGTAAAAAATAAATCTGCATTGTTTATCCTTTTGATCTTTCATTCAAAAAATGTGCAAAATTCTAACCTTTCATTGAAGTAAAAGAATTGAAATTACCACAATTATTGGCACCCTTTTTATTAAATACTTTTTGCAATCTCCTTTTGACAAGATAACAGCTCTGAGTCTTCTCCTATAATGCCTGATGAGTTTGGAGAACACCTGACCTGAGATCAGAGACCATTCTTCCATACAGAATCTGTCCAGATCCATGTTTGTGCTTCTTCTCTTCAGTTCAGCCCACCCATCAGGTCAGTGAACTGGGACGGCCATGGCAGAAGCTTCATTTTGTGCTCCCTAACACATTTTTATGTTGATATTGATGTTTGTTTTGGATAGTTGTCCTGATGGAAGATCCAACCACGGCCCATTATAAGATTTCTAACAGAAGGCGTCAGGTTTTGATTTTTTATCTGATATTTGATAGAATCACAATGCCATGTATCTGAATAAGAAGTCCAGACCTCCAGCAGAAAAATAATAGAGATGATGATTAAGGGGAATTTGGCCTTTGTGTTTCCTCCTATTTAAACTCCTGTGAAACAAGAAGTCATAGCTGGACAATTTTCATGTTCCTAGTCACCCTGGTGTGCTAAAAAAGGTAAATATTAATGAAATGTACTCCAGAGATATTTTACTTGTAAAAAAATTCTAGGGGTGCCAATAATTGTGGCCAACGTGTTTTGGAGAAAAACATTTATTTCATAATGTGATTTCCCCCCACTTTCAATTCTTTTACTTCAATGAAAGGTTAGAATTTAGCTAATTTTTTTAATAAAAGATCAAAAGGATAAACCATGCAGATTTATTTTTTACAGACAGTTTTGATCATATTTGCCAGGTGTGCCATTAATTCTGACCATGACTGTATGTTCTATTGTGAATAAAATATTGGCTCATGTGATTTGAAAGTCTTATAATTTTATAATTTATTCAAATTTAAAAAACGTCCCAACTTTTCCGAATTATATATATATATATATATATATATATTATAATATATAATATATATATATATATATATATATAATATATATATATATATATATATATATATATATATAAATTAACAATAGCAATTAGGTCTCATTCAGATGTACCACTTGGACTCCTAATTATTGATTTTATTGACTTAATGTTTAATCAACATAATACCTACATTTAGTGTGTCATTCTTTTCTTTAGGCCTACTTGATTTCTTTGCATTCTGTTAAGTTAACACTTACACACATTTTTTTATTTGTTCCATCTGCAGGTAAAATATAAGAGGAGTTCTATAAAAGGCCTAAATTCAATCTGTTCATCATATAAAGCGTGCGTGTCTCTTCAGAAAAAAATTGACTTAACCGCTCAATTCATTGGAAGTGGTAGTTGCTTAGCTGTCAATGGAGGGACAGAAAGCTCTCAGATTTCATCAAAAAGATCATCATGTGTGTTCCGAAAATGAACAAAGACTTTCGGGTTTGGAACGACATAAGGTGAGTAATTAATGACAGAATTTTCATTTTTAGGTGAACTATCTCTTTAAGTAATTGTCTTGCTCGTGTCCAGTCCATAGACAGTAAAAAAAAAAATAGGTCCAGTCGTGCTCGTGCATTTCCGTTTCAATACAGTTGCAGCGCCAGCGCTCTCTTTCTGCATGCTGTGTATGTACACGTTCTGCGCATGCGCAGTGTGAAACGAGAACGTAACAAGGAAGAAGCTTCAGTCTACCAACTACATATCCTCTGTTTATCGAGCCTGGCATGAATATATTTCAGTGTAACTGAGTAAAGCCTTAAGCTTCTGCACTGTTTTTTGTTGTGGCCCTCGCCGTTGTTTTTCAGTATCTGGAGAATTCAGAGACTGTCGAGATCCCAAGGTAAAGTATTAATTTGCGGACCACGCTACACTGAAAAAAGGTTTTCAAGCAGTACTTCATTCAATTAATAATTTTTCTTTCAATTCAGTTTACTATTATTTGTTTTATTTTTTAAGTTATATTTTATTAGTTCAAAACATTGTTAAATATAAATATTTTTCATTAAGATCTTAAAATAAAAAAATTTGTTTCGACGAAGTTACAATTTCAAAGTTATACACAGGCCAGCGCATGCGCATTAAACACAAATCTCGACAGTCACCAGACCGCTCTTCAAGTCAGCGCCTCAGCGGTCGCTCCGTGGATGGATCACAATACAGACTCAAGTTACATCGCAGAAAAACTCTGGTAAGTGAAACAAACAACCATTTAAATGTGCTGTTGTATTTAGTAGCCTGTTAATTTTATGCCAGACATGGCGCACTGACTTTATCTGGTAACGTTAGATAAGTAGGCCTATGTACGTTAATTTGAAAATGTTAACTTGGTGTTAGCTAGCTGAGTTTACACAATATGTCGACGTTAATTAATTCCTGACCGATTTCAAAAGGGAACATATGTTAAAAGAAAACCTGTGCCTTTTTGGTAACGTTAATTAACTTGAACGTTTAGCTAAGCATCGAACCGAACGTTATCTCGAGTCAGCCATAAGAATGACGTTAAAACCGTTAAAACAGTTAACCTGATCAACTAACACAGTTAACTTAACGTTAAGTGAATAAGCTAACGTTACATGTTAAGGGACTGGCTTAATGTATGGCTAACGCAGTTATGACTGACGAAATACAACATTTATTTGTGTCTAATATTGCTCCATTGGCAAACTTTTTTATATTTTAAATTCGGGCGGGCGATGTCGGTTGGTTTAAAAAAAAAGTCAGAGGACACAGGGGGGCAGTAAAGCCACGACGCAGCAGTCAGTCATTAATACGTTTTTCAAGGTTAGTAAAATACTTCCGAATTCAGTTGATAATTAATATAAATGCTTAATATTTTAACTTTGTCTGTTAATGTAGATTACTTGTACTTAAGTGTCAAAACCCTACGTTAGGCTGAGATTTTAAAAAATGTACCGTTATGGCCCTATGGCCTTGTAATGGCGCTTGGAGACACGTCTAATGGCGGACAATTTACCCATAGTTTAGAATAAGAATAAGCCGTCACCCAACATCACTTAGAGCACATTTAACAAACCTTGATCGACTTAACCAATTTCATTTGATATTTTTTACTATCTTGATGCAGGATACCGACATTGCTGTAAAGAGGGAGATTGCACTAAAAAGTCTTATTTTCTACATGGGAGAAGCAGTGGAGGACCTCATCAAGGATTTCCTGGTAAGACAAGATTAATTTAGCGATGCGAAAATTCTAGCTAAGGCTGTCAACTTCAAAATTACGTTAGCCATCAGACTATGTTCATATATATGTCACTCTGAAAACAGTCTGTAAGCAAAGTTCAAATAGAGATACAATACCTTTCCACTAGAACCAGAGTCTCATGCGTTGGTAAGTTTATGATTGTAATGACTGTTATATTTCTATTTCAAAAACGAATTGGAGCAAAACATAATTTTATAATTAGTTAGAAGTAGATGCTAATTATACAATGTTGTGCATTTGTGTTTGCATTCAATTTGGTTTAAGTTATTTTTTGTTATCCAAATAAAAAGTACCATCTGGATGTCGTCTAATAGTTTGGGCTCTGTTGTTAACCTTTAATCTGCGGGAAACCCAACCTGTATCGATTCCTTATTCTTTCTTTCTTCCTAAATTCTTTTCCAGGTATCAGAAAAGAAAGAGGATGAACAATTTCTTCAGCAAGAAGCCATGGCAATCTTTATCATCAGATATGCACAAGGTGTACCTACAAACATTGGCATCATTCTAATCTAGAGGGACAAGAGGTTCTGAGCGGCTTGCCCTCTGTCGCAAATGCTGGTACCATTCTCCTGAGCCTTCTTTATGCCTTCAATCTGGAATATCCCAAGACATTGAAACTGACATTTGAATATATCCAGAAATTCACGGTGTATATAGCAACAACTCTGTACTTCCATTCCAATGTCTGACTTTTCAACAATGTGTTGTTGTTGTTTTTTTGTTGGATATCATTTGTAGCAGAGATAGTGAAATACTTATCACAGCTGCATTTACCTGCATTTGGTAGTGTTGAGAAATTCTTGCATTTCCCTAATTCACTGCATAGTTCTCTGTTAAGTTTGCCAGCCTTTGAAGTTAGAATATGAAACTTGAGCACTGAAATTGTGAATGTGTGGAAATAAGTTAATAAATCTTTATGCAATGTAAATTATTTGTCTTTTTTTATTTATTAGATTTTGGATCAGATCAAATATTAAGCAATGTACCTGGATGGGAAACATGTTTTATTAAATCCATATCTTTTTGTTTGTTTAAAATTAATAATTTCTATTAATCTTTATTTTTAAAAATGATACATAATTGTTTAATTAAATCTATATATATTTGATTGGAGAAAACAAATAATTTCTAATACATATTTCTTAAATGAGAAGTTTTGTTTTGATTAAATTATATATTTTTGTTTAGATCAAATAAAAGAATTTAAATTAATTGACTTTCTTCAACATGAAAAATTTACTTTGTACCAAGTTATATAAAATAGTTTTCATAGACATAGAAAATATTGGTTAGGGTAAGTTATTTATTTTTCATTGGATCAAGTAATAAAATATAGATGTGAACCATTACCCTAAAATTTTTTAATTGGATGAATGAAAATATTTTTTCAGTGTACTAACTATCACTTCTAGATCCTACTGTGTTACTATGCAATACTGGTTGCTTTGGTGCTATATTGTTGCTTTGTCCTGCTTGTACTGATTCCATTTCCAATATTTTTCTGCAGTGCGTGATCTTTTTGAATCTCGCTAGTAGCCGACAGAAACACACCTTTTAATAATCGAATGCAATTTCTTTCTTTATTGTGTCATTAACATTGTCAAAACAGATATATGCCCTAGTAATAATAATAAAGAGCTTGTACAAAAACAACAAAATTGCAATAAAAAAAGAACAATAGAAAAGAACAATAATAAAAAATATAAATAAATTACATGAAATAAGCTCTCAAATGGTTCAGAGTTCTCTGATAATATATATTTCAGCACAGTTGCTATAAATATTTCTCAGATTTATTATTCAGGTAACTTATTTACCACACCCCTGCTGAAACTGCTGTACAAATATCACTAGTAAAAAAAAAAACGAGTTGCTGATCAAATTTCGCTTTTGAGGAACAACTTGATTGTCTCACGAAGCAGTTATTATAACTAATAGCAAAACTGTTCATCCTAGTTCACATGTGCAAATTTTGCAGTGTCATTGTGATGTTGCGAGATTCAAAAGGTTATGCAATATATTCTTCATCACAGAATGGATCTGAAAGCAATGGAAGAGAATTACAGACAGAAGAACAGAACGTGCTTCGTTCTCGGCTCTTCCGGCGAGACTGGAAAGGCGCTCTTGAAAGAAATAGTGGAGCGCAACATCTTCTCCAAGATCACTCTCATTGGACGAAGGCAGTTAACCTTTGAGGATAAAGCCTATGAAAATTTGGTAATGTGCCAATGTTGGGAATGTTCTGTTGATGTACAGTAGTCCAGAAACAATACCATTGTATTGCATAATAAAAGATCTGGGACAAGAGATTGTGTTTGCAGATTACATTTGGTGTCACTTTCTAAACGTTATCATGGATTCAGGTCGTATCATTCATTAGCCTTCTTCCTCTTCTCTTCAGGTGCAAAAGGTGGTTGATTTTGAGAAGTTAGAGGAGTACGCTGAGGCCTTTCAGGGCCATGATGTGGGATACTGCTGTCTAGGAACAACCAAAGCTAAAGCAGGAGCTGTATGTTTCACATGTCATCTTTATGGACTGTATTAATGCATGAAGGACTTTTCTCCACAACCTTAGTTGATAATGCTTGAAATTAGGGTCTGTTTCAGCCGTTTCAACTCAAAAAATCTTAAAGAAGCAAACTTTTGTATAATAACAAAGATCATTATTGGGAATAAATGCTGAAAATGGGAAATGTAAGTAAAGATGAAAAACAAAAATTCACTTTCTGTTTCTCTATAGAGTTCTTAAAAACTTCTGAACCACAAATTAACTAAGTTGATTTGACAAAAGAAAAAATGTTGTGGTGATAAATCATGAAAATAATTTTTTAGTGTGCCAAGTCACATCAAATTTGGTTAATTTTGTGATAAATAACGTTACTTATTCAATTTTTAATTGTGCTACAGGAAGGTTTTTTTTCGGGTGGATCATGACTACGTACTCAAGTCCGCAGAACTTGCCAAAGCAGGAGGTTGTTCCCATTTTCACCTAGAATCCTCCAAAGGTGCCGATAAATCCAGCAGCTTTCTCTACCTGAAAACTAAGGTATTATAACACGCAATGCAACATATGGTCAGCCTAGATTTGTTTGCTTTTTTTTATGGCTTAAGAAGCACAATCTTGTATTAATGTTCTTCAATCCGAGTACTGAACAATGCTGTAACACTGGTGTATTTACAGGGACAGGTTGAAGCAGAAATTGGAGACCTCGGCTTTGAGCGTTTCTCCGTATACCGACCAGCGTGAGTCCTACCTTTTTGTTCCTGAATTGCTGAATAAAAATCTGTTGGGATTGCTGAGGTCATAATTGTGCATATCTGCTTGTTCAGATATTTTGAAATCATCATTTGTTCTGTTGCTCATGTCTGGTTGTTTATTTCTAGGGTGCTCCTAGTGGACAGACAGGAGAGCAGGCCGGCTGAGTGGATGGCCCGGACGTTTCTTGGTGCATTCTCCTCCGTTTTCCCCACCGCAATGTCCATCCCCATCACATCAGTCGCTAGAGCTATGCTTGTCAACACACTCCAAGATGGAGAGCAGAAAGTGGAAATTCTTGAAAACAAGGCCATATACAATCTTGGTAACATTGGAGACAAAAAATAACTCTTTAATTTCCACATTTTTAAATTAAGTGCAATTCTGGCATGGTGTGATTCGTGAGCAAGATAAGCCAAAATATTATTTTAATGCAGTTTACTTGAATTCTATTATCATATCGAGTATTTTAAAAACATATTTAAAAATGTTGAGTACTACTTTGTTCTAAATAAGGGTTATATGTGCTTTTCTATGCTTCGCTTTGGATTCTGGTGCTATTTTTTGTTATTTAATTGTATATGGATCTGGAAAAAATAAATTATATTCATACTTGATCTCAACTATTGTGTATATAGTAATATTATTTTGTGTGTTATGTCTGAAAAGTTGATTAAAACATTCAATTTTAGTTGGTCATGATCAGTTTGGGTGTAATGCATTACTAATTTATTACTGCAGTTTAATTACTTTTCCATTGAAAAGTAAAGTAAGGGATTACTAGCTTAATTAGTTACTTCGGTGGTACTTTATAGACAATAAAACAATTCTACATAAAACAATATTGGATTTAGCATCAACATTTTACATCGTCTACTGTTAAAAATGTATGTTTTTAATCAAACCTCCCTTTACGTTGGCCAGTTCAAGAATAATTTCTGCAATTAATATTATTTATTTGAAAGAATTAATAGAGACGTTTAATGTCTATCCTTGTATTGTTCAACTGGTCCAGGTTGATATGTGAAGTAATAAGTAATGCAATACTTTTTAGAGAGATGAAATAGTAAAGTAATCTGATTACACTGTTAAAAATGTAGTTAGTTATTAATTACTTTTTTAGAGTAACTTACCCAACACTAGTCATGATTAAACATAATTTCCCCTAATAGTCACAACTTCACAAGCATGTATTAGCTTTAGATTGACATTAAACGTACGACACTGTACAACACATACTGTACGAGCTGTTCAGCATTCACAGTTTAGTTGCATTCAGAACATCTGTTTTTGAGCGTGGCAACTTCAACTGCTATTTATTAACTCATGATCCAATTGTGTGATTCTGAGATTATTTTAAACCACACTGAAAGAGTTCACGTGTGCTTGACAATTGATGCTTTTCCTTCATGTCTAACTTATCAATTAGAAATTTACACACAAAATGTGAAGAAATAAACTAAAGTTATTGCCCAATTTAAGCACAAGCCTTAAAATAAAAATAAAATAAAAAAAATTATAAGCCTTACAATATTATTTGAGTCTTCTTTTGCTACATTGCTGCATGTCATTATTGAGAAAACAGCGACCTCACATGGTGATTAAAAGGAAGTACACCTGAATGAGAGTGACCCGGATGGGAAAAACTCGAATGCAAGAGAGACTACAACATGGCAGCGTACACAGGTATACACGTGAATGTTTAAAATGTGATATACATATATTTGCTTTAACTTATGAAGCGATTTAAACTGCGCTAATGTAACGAATCTGAAGAGTGTATTTTTAATCCTAGAGCATTTAAAAAAAATGGTGTATTTCGCTACCGCTAATTATGTTATGGTTCTGACCGGTTGTTTAGAAGATGTTGTATGAATGTGTGATTTAAGACTATGTAATTGTTTCGTCCACGTAGGTGATGATGTGTGTGATGATGTACCCGAGCTGTCTGACAGTGATGAAGAACAGTGGCAGTCAATGGAGGAGGGATCTGAACTCATAACAGTCCTGTGTGTGCTGTGTGACAGGTGACATTCAATACAAACCACTCATCAGGATTCTTCCTGACAGAAATCTGAAAGATTACTTACTAGAGACAGATTTTGTGGACTGTGATCTGCTCATGTTTGTTTCAAACTTTTATTGTCTGATATCTCCAAATATGACAGCTACTAGCCTGCAACATTTCTAATTTAGCTATTAAATAGTTTATTTGATTCAATTTTTTGTTATAGTTTACGATAATAATAACACACTGATTTGAACACTATGAATATTTTATTTATTTAGATTTGCAAAACTGTATTCTCTTCATGTTTAGTAAAGTCAGAATTTGTGTTTTTGGGTGAACAGCTGTAATTATCTTTTTTTATACATGTCAAGTCATAACTTATTTACTACCGGTAGGATAAGGGGGTTTATGTTGTGTACACATGCATCTGTGTCTGACTTTAAACAGGACTCTCACTTCTGTGTCTGAGACATTACAACACTGTAAGACAGACCATGGTGTGGATATTCCAGAACTTGTTCAAAAACACAGTAAGTTTTTCAAACCAAGATCTTCTCAGTGTTCTGAGTTTATGTCTGATGTATCTTATAATGTTTTAATTCCTCTTTAGGGCTTGATGATTATAGCTACATTAAGATGATAAACTACATTAGGACTTCAGTAAGTATCCATTTCATTCATATGCTTCAAGTGGATATTGGTGACAAGATGACTTGAAGCCTGATTAAGTTATGTGTGTGTGGTTTTATTTGTGATTTTTGTTTTGTAGAAATGTTCTGCAGAGAGTTTGTTACTGGCTTCAACTGGCCCAGTGCCTTGGAACAGTGATGAATATATGAAGCCAGTATTACCAGATGACCCATTACTGCAGATAGGTATGAGAATTATTATTTTTGTCTAATTTCTTAAGACAAATTCCCACCATATATGTTTACACACACACACACACACACACACACACACACACACACACACACACACACACACACACACACACACACACACACACACACACACACACACACACACACACTGTCCAAAAGTTTAGGGTCGGTAAGATTTTTTTAATGCTTTTGCGAGAAATCTCTTATTTTCACCTAGGCTGCTTTTACTTGATCAAAAACATAATAAAAATATTAATATTGTAAAATTTTATTGGCATTAAAATGTTTCAATTTGAATATTAAAATGTAATTTATTCCTGTGATGGCAAAGTTGAATTTTCAGCATCTCGTCTTCAGAATCACATGGTCCTTCAGAAATCATTCTAATATGCTGATTTAATGCTCAATAAACATTTCTTATTTTTGTCAACAATTGTGCTACTTAATATTTTTGTGGAAAACGTGATACTTTGTTATTTCCAGGTTATTACCAAGTTAAAACTGAGGTCACTGTCAAACATGATTTCTAAAATCTTGACCTGATTACTGGCTTTTAGAGATAGAGAGACAAGATATGGAGCAATAGATGTTCTCCGTGCATCATTATGATACTGCAACAAGTACCTCTGTCCTATCTTTGTTTAGCTGTAGATAGTTCTGAGACATCCACAATGCAGTCCAGCAGGGTAGAAATTGAAATTTAGGTATCTTTATCTGGTGCAAATGAAAAATAAAGCTGCGTGTGTCAGCATACTGGTGAAAGGAAATAATGTACTGTTCAATTACACCAGCTAAAGGAGGCATGTATCTAGGTTAAAAAATAGAGGACCCAAAATTGAGCCTTGAGGAACACCACAAGATATAACGTAACGCCTGGATGTGTGGGTACCCAGTGCAACATAGTATCGCCTGCTATTTAAGTAGGATCTGAACCAGTCTAAGACAGGACCTGATTACTTAGGAGGACCTGATTACCCAGTTCGAGTAGAGTCTCATGATCAATAGTGTTAAAAGCATCACTCAAATCTAAAAGAACAAGGATTACCAAGTTACCCGATTCCCAAATAACTTGCAGATTGTTTGAAATCTTAAAGTAACACTAAGTAGTTTTTCAACCTTCATAATATATTTCCAAGACCCTTGTGATGGTACATCGACTTAAAATAAGTTAAATGACACTTCTGCCATAGCCTGACGGGGTCTGTATCGCTTTTACTGGCACTATGTAACTTCGGGTTTCGGGTAGGAACCCCTGCACAAAAAAGAACTACAAAATGCAACTGCTTTACGTCAAGCGCTACAATAGTCATTATTTCGTTTTTCTTCGTTTCTGATGTCGCAATACATCATCCTTTCATGAAATCATGTAACACACTCTACCTTGTCTGTGGACATCGTTCATTCTAAAGCCGGTGCTGGATAAACAGCGAGCGTGCGTGTGACGGTACGCTAAATAATTTACGACAGCGGCAATGGACAATTTCGTTTCCAACCAGTAGGGCGACCGAAGAGGAAAATTTACTTGGTGTTTACTTGGCTACACGTGGTGTAAGTAAGTGGTAAACTTTCTTGCATGTTTTAAACGCATTTGTTCTACTGGCTTACATTTTGTCAGATGTTGAAGAGTTGAGTGAGGCAGCAGCTGTGACGTTGAGCCCTTCGGCTGGTGATCGGGACCCAGGTCTGCTTCAGAGAGCCGGCCAGGCTGAAGACAGAGCTCAGAGAGCTGAGGAAGCCTTGGCCCGGGCAATGGAGGATCTGCACAAACTCAAGTCAGTATAACAATAACATCGACCTCACTGTGGTTTAAAAATTGTAAGAAAATTGAATTTAAAAAAGGAAGGAGCGATAGTTCACCCAAAAATAAAAATTCTACCAAGTACAACAAAGCACAAAAGGAACATAAAGTATTTAAAATAAAAAGTGTGTGTATATATATATATATATATATATATATATAATATATATATATATATATATATATATATATATATATATATATATATATATATATATATATAATGTCAGCATTTTTTTTTTTGTTCATAAAGTTACAGTCACAGTGTTTAGACCAATTCAAAAAATAAATTAACATGAAAGAAAGGTTTTAGGTTTTGAATGACATGAAGATGGGTAAATGAAGGCAGAATTTTTATTTTTGTACAAACTACTCACCTTATTCTTGATGTAAGAGTGGGCGTAGCCATTGTGATTTGATTGTGTCGAGGCTTCCGATTTCATCCGCTTCCGTTTTTTTTTTTAGCTGTGCAAAAACTGTCCGGTATGCTGCTTGATATTGCAACCTTGTAGCCTAGAAATCTAGATGCACCCTAGCGGCAGCAAATGTTATTTCGCAGCCAGTCTTGATGTGGGTCTGGCTTGTCAAGCTAGCAAGCTGGTATTTGTCATCATATTTTTTTATTATCATAATCATAAACACTGGTTTATAGCGCAAAGTTTTTGACCATTTACTCCATTTTGTTATTCTTCCAGTTATTTACTATAGAGGCTAATGAATCGCATGTGTCCACACAATCACAGAAAATAGCTTATTTCTGCATTGCTACATAAGGTACATAACCTTTAAATACAACCCAAGATCAGTGGCATTTAACAGTATATATTGCAACACATTTTTTTTATCTCTTTAGTTTATACCTTCTTTCATGTTGGGACGAGATAATAATTTTTAAACTGAGCTGAACAAGCTGTGAGATAAAGGCAGAGTCTGCAAACATTTGTTAAGAAAGAAAGTGAAGTTATCTTCAGAGATGTGTGCAACTCCAACATGTGTAATGTACACGTGGGTCCAGCAGGGTGCAGCATAGAGTTTCAAAGCCACTCACTGAAGTGGATAGAGGTGCAAAAAAAGAGGCGGGGCAATAGAAGTTAGAGATGGGGTAAAATTCCACTGCAGTGGTTAAGATTTTGAGTGAGCACTCACATGCACATGCACGTGTGCTGGTAGACTGACCAGGCCTTCCTCTGTCTTAATATATGTGTGTGTGTGTGTTGTTTGCATTGCCCCAGATTGTTGGCACAAGGTCTAGTGCTGAACGCAGGCACAAATCGTGGCCCTTCATGCTCGGGGGCCATTGCTGAGTTGAGAGAAGATGAAGACGAGGCCTACTTTAGCTCTTATGGGCATTACAGTATCCATGAGGAGATGCTGAAGGTAGGTCTGTCCCCATCTAACATATATCTAGAAGGTCATTGGCAAGTCATACTTTGTGCAAACTCCTTGCAAACAGATGCAATAGTTCGCCCTACGCAGCAGATTTTTGTTATTCTCCTTGATTTATTTTTCCACAGTGCAATTTTTAAGATTTATGATTAAGATTTCATTGTTTGAGTGCTCTAACTGCAGTAAGGGAGGTTGAAGTGAGGAGCGTTTGGATCATCAACTCTCATACTGCAGTACGTCCTGGAGAGGGCCAGTGATTGGTGCCTCCTCCAACTTGCATTTAGTGGCGATTTGCGTCAGAGTTGAAACTCTGCAGAGGAGATGCGAGCTGTATGGTGCAACGCAAGCGCTGACGCCTTTTACTGTCCACCGTAAAATGATGCCATTTACCGTCATGAGTCAGATGGCGCAATCTTTAACCCTTTTAACTAACGCACGACTTTCTGTGCAAGGAAAGTTGAGACTTTTCCATTATAGGTTTTTTTTTGTGTGCTTTAGAAAGGAGAACTTAAATAGGTTTCACGGCTGAAAAGTACAAGTTAATTGAATTTCTATCGTACATTAAATTGAAAGCATTTTTAAATGGATCAGATAAGGGTACGAATCAGATCCCACTGTATAAACAGAAATTCTGAAAATAAAAAACATGATCCTTCAGAAATCATTATAATATATTAATTTAATGCTCAGTTATTATCAATTAATAATGATACTAAATTATTAATAATGGTTTTGCTGCTTAATATTTGTGTGGAAACTGTGATGCATTTTTTCAGGATTCTTTGATGAATAGAAAGTTCATAGAAATAGAAAGAATAGCATTTATTGGAAATATAAATCTTTGTAATGTTATAAATATCTTTCCTATCACGTTTGATCAATTCAATGCGTCCTTGTTGAATAAAAGTGTTCATTTCTTCTTCTTTTAAAAAAGAAAGTCATAATTACCTCAATCTTTTGACCAGTGGTGTAAATTAAAAATGTCCAGAATAAATCGTAAAAATTCTAAACAAATTTTGAAACATCCATTAACATTCTTTTAGGGTTTACTTTTTTTTTTTTTTTGACAAGTAAGGGCAGAATGTTTAATCATGCAAAAAAGGCCCTCACCACACCCCCCACCCACCGATATGAATATAACTGCGCTGGATTGTAAATAGCTTCCGGCATCATGTATGTTCTGGGTGGTACTTAGTCTGACTGGCAGGTTAATTAGCCATTTCTGGCTGAAATTCTGCTGGCAAAGCAAGAAGTGTCAGGGTCAGTTTCATTTAATTTCATTTTTCCATCTCTACTCCCAACAACAGCGACCTCCTCCCCGCCAAAAAAAAAATCATTACCAGTCACACATCTTTTGATTTGCTCTCTAATTCAATCTTGACTCTGTTAAAAAATGAGATTATTTCATGCTGCTTAACAATTGTTAATTTGATTTCTAGCGTGCTTTTTGACTGTCAGCTTTAACTGTGGGTATGACGTTAAAATTAAATTTTTGCTCTGAATGATTGGATCGTGTTCAACGATTTCTCTCTTGTTGGGATGGGTGCTCTCTGTCTTCTTAATGGAAAGTATAATGGTGACACTGTGTCATTACTTAGGACTTTGGTTGTCTCGTTTTCCGACAGGACAAGGTGCGCACTGAGAGCTATCGAGACTTCATGTACCGCAATATGGACGTCTTCAAGGACAAGGTGAGTATGGGACTC